>PVJS01007233.1:0-56834 GCA_004027185.1 Glis glis | reverse complement strand
GAGCACAAAGACAGAGATGACGTCAGGAGTGTTCTCTGCAAACCTGGACTGGGCTTGCAGGAGAGCTCCATCCTGCATCCGGGTATCCGTGTGGCAGGTCCGCACATGTGGTGGGAGACGTGGAGCACAAAGACAGAGATGACGTCAGGAGTGTTCTCTGCAAACCTGGACTGGGCTTGCAGGAGAGCTCCATCCTGCATCCGGGTATCCGTGTGGCAGGTCCGCACATGTGGTGAGAGACGTGGAGCACAAAGACAGAGATGACGTCAGGAGTGTTCTCTGCAAACCTGGACTGGGCTTGCAGGAGAGCTCCATCCTGCATCCGGGTATCTGTGTAGCAGGTCCGCACATGTGGTGGGAGACGTGGAGCACAAAGACAGAGATGACGTCAGGAGTGTTCTCTGCAAACCTGGACTGGGCTTGCAGGAGAGCTCCATCCTGCATCCGGGTATCTGTGTAGCAGGTCCGCACATGTGGTGAGAGACGTGGAGCAGGAATGACCAACAGCGAGGGGCGTTAAGCCGCTGCGCCCTGGGTCGCAGGCAGGCGTCTCTGATCATAGAACCTCCTAGGTGTAGCTTCAGAGCTTGATTCCCCAGAGAGCCTCTCCCAGTGGCTCAAAGATGTCAAGGAAGAGGAATCATTCAGTCCCAAACATTCTTAAAATAGTTTCCCCAGCATCTGCAGCTGAGCGTGGAGGCGGAGGCTGCAGATTACACCCAGCTTCTTGCCTGCTCTGTGTGCACATTTTTCTGCCTTTTTTTTTTTTGTACTAGGGATTTTTTTTTTTTTTTGGTACCCAGGGGAATTCTACCTCCGAGCTACATCCTGAGTCTTTTTATATTTAATTTTGAAACAGGATCTCACTAAGTTGTTGAGGTTCTCGCCAAGGTGCTGAAGCTGGCCTTGAACCTATGATCCTCTTGTCTCAGACTCCCAAATACTGGGATTACAGGTGCGTGCCACCGTGCCAGCCTGGCTACATTTTTCTGCTCTATACAACTTAGCCCGTATGTGCTGCGATCCTTCTGGACCAGCAAAAGATTTCCCTCTGTGCAGTTGTGAAGCTGTGCCACACTGAAGCAAAGCTTGTGTTGCAATGAGCTTTTATTAAATGGTAGAAAAATTTAATACCACATATTGTCACAATATGACACAATATGAGCAGCGGATGTGGTGGCATACGCCTGTCATCCCAGCTCCTTGGGAGGCTGAGGCAGGAGGATGGCAGGTTGGAGGCCAGCCTGGGCAACTTTAGGGAGACCTTGTCTCAAAACAAAATTTTTAAAAGGGCTAGGGTGTGACTCAGGGGTAGAGCGCTTGCCTAGCCTGTATAAAGCCTTGGGCTCAATCCCCGGGGCAGCAAAAAATAGAAAGAAAAAGTTAACTGAACAATATCTCATGCCCAGGAAAATTTACGAGAGCACGCCTTGGTAATTTAGTAATCAATGGCTTTTTGATGTGTGACGACAGTTTTTCCAATCGTGGAATGTTAGAATTGGCGGGAACCAAAGGGTGGACCTGATTAGACCCCTTTTCTCTTTCTTTCAACTTAAAGTTCGTTAATCTGCAAGGTTGCTTGTATTCTGTGTCAAGTAATGATGTAAATATAACAGCACAGTCTCTCTTTCATAAGGCTCCCAAGTTTGTTCCTGTCTCTCTCTTCTAGAATTTCCATGACAAGTTGAAGCGTTTATATCTTTCTGGCCACATCTTATTTGGGGAATGAGGAAGTGGGGGGAGAGTAGCCAGGGCACCTGCTCGTATTTGGCATAGCAGTTGAAGTCAGCTTCGAGTTACTTACCTATGTTTTTGTTTTTTGTTTGTTTCTAAAATATTCAGTGGACATTCTGACGTATGTTACCTGGAAACTCAGTGGACTACCCAAGCACCGTGTGATTGGGAGTGGGTGTAACCTGGATTCTGCGAGATTTCGCTATCTGATGGCTGAAAAACTTGGCATCCATCCCAGCAGCTGCCACGGATGGATCCTGGGAGAACACGGCGACTCGAGTGGTAAAGCTATAACGAGAAAATAGCTACTGTGTGCTCATGGCCAGGGTCTTGCCGCTCTAAACACTCGAATCAAAATCTTATTTTCATGAACCTCAGAAGAATTTCAAAAATAGTATAGTTAATTCTCATATCCCATTTTGGTTTGGTTTGTTATTTACTCTTTTTCTCTCACCTCTATCCTGTCTGCCTATCTGCCTTTACTCTGATCCATTAAGTATAAATCACAATCATCCTGCTTTTTTCTTTTTTCTCTATAAATCTTTTATTGTGTATTTCCTAAACACAAGGATTTTCTTTCTTTTTTTTTTTTTTTGCGGTACCGAGGATTAAACCCAGAGGCATTCAACCTCTGAGCTACACCCCCAGCCCTATTTTTTATTCTTCATTTTGAAACAGGTTCTCACTAAGTTGCGGAGGGCCTCACTAAGTAGCTGAGGCTGGCCGCGAACCCGGATCCTCCGGTTTCAGCCTCCCAAGTACTGGGATTACAAGCGTGCACCACCATGCCTGGCTCCTTCCTTCCTTCCTTCCTTCTTTCCTTCCTTCCTTCCTTCCTTCCTTTCTTCTTCTCCTTCTCCTTCTCCTCCTCCTCCTCTTCCTCCTTCTTCTTCCTCTTCTTCTTCCTCTTCTTCCTCTTCCTCTTCCTCTTCCTTCTTCTTCCTTCTTCTCTCTTCTTCCTTCTCTCTCTCTCTTTGACCCATGTTCAGATGTCCCCAGCTGTCTCAGTAATGTCCTCTAACCTTTTATTCCCAGGTCAGGATTGGTTCTAACATTACACATTAACTCCGCTTCTATCTCCCCAGTCTCCTTTAGTCTGGAATAGTACTTCAGTCTTCATTTTTTGTGTGTGATTTTGACCTTTTTTCAAAATCAGGTGAGTTCTCTTGCGTAATGTCCATCAATAGGCTGGTCCTGTTGTTTCCTGTGATCGGGTTGGGTCCCGGTGCTTTTGGACCGGCAAGGATGCTACGGCTGGCTGCCTTGAGAATCTTTTCAGAAAGCTTATGACTCCATCCAGCGTCTGGCCTCTCATTGCTGTGTCGTTTTCCCTAAAATACGTTTTTTGTATTTTGGGTTTTTTTTTTCCTATTTCCATATCGATCTCTATTTTCTACTTGAGAGAGAATTAAACCATCTTCGCGTAGGCATGATAATGCAGAGTTCGTGGTTTCCATCCAAGGCCGTGAAAATACCGTTAGCTTGACCTGGTGGAACACTGGGTTAAAGGGGTCTCACCTGGCCCTGAGCAGATTTGCCTTCGTGGCTGTTTGGGTTGCCCTAGACTTTACCCATGATCCTCCTGGGTCTGTCATGTTCTCCAAAGGCTGTTCCCTAGGGAACGCAGCACTTGGGTTTCAAGGTTCAGCTCACAAGCTTTTTTTTCTAGCCACTCTGACATTCCTCTTCCCTAAATTAAGTAGACCCTATTTAGAAACTTTATAGTACTTTCATAATTATACTGTATTTGGATATAATTATATTCTTTGGGGATCTCATCCTAGAATTTTTTTTTAATAGATAAGCAAGAGGACAGCTTAAAAGTTCTCAGATCAAAAGTGTAGGATGGCCGGGCGTGGTGGCGCATGTTTGTAATCCCAGTACTTGGGAGGCGGAGACCAGAGGATCCGGGTTCGCGGCCAGCCTCAGCTACTTAGTGAGGCCCTGCGCAACTTTGCGAGACCTGGTTTCAAAATAAAGGATAAAAAATAGGGCCGGGGGTGTAGCTTGGAGGTAGAACACCCCTGGGTTCAATCCCCAGTACCGCAAAAAAAAAAAAGTGTAGTATGGTCTCAAACTAGAATCCCTTGTGACTGGACAAACCTATTAAGGCAAAGGATTTTTGTATTCTCTGTTCCTCTCACACAGTGATTGTTTTGCACCAACTCTGTTGAAAATTCGAAGGTCTGATGTGCTGCTATGTGAAAGCAAAAGTCAGGCCAAATGTCCCCCTCAATGGAGACCATTCTGGAGTCGGTTGTCATCGGAGCAGTCCCAGGGGGAATTCAGCGACTTGCATCATAAGTGAAATCTAAACTAAGAAAAGATATTAAAAATAGAAATATCTAAAGTGCTTGTCTTTTTTTTTTAAACAGTGGCTGTGTGGAGTGGGGTGAACGTGGCAGGTGTTTCTCTCCAGGAACTGAACCCAGAAATGGGAACGGACGATGATAGCGAGAACTGGAAGGAAGTGCACAAGATGGTGGTTGAGAGGTGAGCAGGTGGGGCTGGGTTTAAGACACTTCATTTCACACTGACTTAGAGAACACTGTAAACCATTCTCATGGCTGCCTGCTCGGGGAAACCCAGTACAGTCAGTATGTAGTTCTTATCTTTGGAAGCAGGCAAGACCAGGTTAGACTGCTCAGACTTGCTATGCCAGTCCCCTGGGGAAAGCAAGTCTTTTCTTGCTATAGAAAGTTTGTTGTAGAGGTATCCCGAGCCAAACATGGAAGTGCTGGGTAAGAAGACCTTTCCATTGTCTCCTCACAACAAGGAAGGTTGGTTTACCTAGAAAGGGAAACCGAGACAGCGTAGTCTACGTGCCTACAAATGCACTCAAGACCGATTGCTGGAAGTCTGTAAGCCATTCTACACTCAACTAACGGTGCCCCCCACCCTTTGTTTCCGTAAAGCTGTTTCTTTTGTTATTAACCACCCTCTTTTTGTGACGTTTGCACATCCGAAGATAAGGTGCCGTTTCAAAATAGAGTCAATAATCAGGGATTGGATTCAAATCATGGCATTCATTGTAGAGTCTTGGGGGAGCCATTTTAACCTTTAAGGTGAATCTCATTTTTCTCTGTAAAGTCACATGGTCATAGACTTATTGTTAAAATTAAGTAAAAGCATACACACACATGCACATGCACACACTTAGCACTGATAAGCATTCAATAGTGTATTATGAACTGTGAAGAATTTTTACGGTAAGACTAACTGAAGCCAGGCATGGTGGTGTACACCTGCAATTCTAGTACATGTGAGGCTGAGGCAGGAGGATCCCAGGCTCAGGGTTAACCTCAGCAAGTTTATCAAGGCCCTTAGCAACTTAGTGAGACCCTCTTAAAAAAAAGGCTGAAGGTAGAATATCCCTGTGTTCCATCCCCAGTACAAAAAAAAAAAAAAAGACTGACTGATATCTCAAATGTGAGACAATTAATTTTGTTTAGTTCAATTATACTGTTTTTTTTTTTTTTTGCAGTACTGGGGATTGAACCCAGGGGCATTCTACCTCTGAGCTACACCCCCAGCCCTATTTTTTATTCTTTATTTGGAAACAGGGTCTCACTAAGTTGCAGAGGTCCTCACTAAGTAGCTGAGGCTAGCTGCAAATCCGGATCCTCCAGTCTCAGCCTCCCAAGTACTGGGATTATAAGCGGGCGCTACCACGCCCGGCTTATAATGATTTTTTTTGAGGAATTCTATACCTGTATATAGAGAAAGCCAACCTTAAAGTTGAAAAGTTGAAAAGGTCCTTAGAATTTATCAAAGCATCTATATATCACCTACCATGTAGTACTTATAGTTTTATGCATTTTACATGTATATTAATTCATTTAATACTCATAAGAAACTTATGAAAGAGATAACATTGGTATCTCCATTTTATTTATGTTTTCCTCCTCTCATAAGAAACTTATGAAATAGATGACATTGGTATCTCCATTTTATTTATATTATCCTCCTCGTATCATCATCATCATCATCATCATCATCATCATCATCTTGTGATATGAGGACTGAACTCAGGGACACTCTACCACTGAACTACATTCCCAGTCCATTTTATTTTACCTTGAGACAGGGTTGCCCAGACTGGCCAAGTTATTGAACTTGGCAATCCTCTTACTTCAGCCTCTGTTATTTCTGTTTTAAAGAAGAGAACAGAGGCAAGAAAGGTTACACAATTTGCCCCAGATGGCAGGTAGGAAGAGACAGAGCAGGAGTCACACCCAGGGGTCTGGATTCAGTGCTCTTCTACGATTCACTTTTCTCGTAGTGCCTATGAAGTCATCAAGCTAAAAGGATACACCAACTGGGCTATCGGATTAAGTGTGGCCGACCTCATTGAATCCATGTTCAAAAATCTATCCAGGATTCACCCAGTGTCAACCATGGTGAAGGTAAGATGGCTCGTGCCAAATACATGATTTCTAGCACTGTATTCTATCAGTAGATTCATTTTTAAAAGAACAGGATACAGTGAAAGTTGATGTTATTAGCTACAGAATGTCTTTCATGTAGCACTTGGATACCTTAGCAAGTTTAGTTTAATTCGGAAGCTATAGAGCAAATACACAACTCGGTTAAGAAGAAGTTAATTATGCAAAAATAAAATTGTGTTAAAACATTGTGTAAGATATAACTCCTTTCCCACAAGGCAGTGTCAAGGGTAAAGAAGTAAGCAGGGAATTCAGTAGATTAAAAGCAATGTGCAAAAGAGATAGAAACAGAAGTATTTAGGGAAAAAAAATATGGTGTCAACTGTTTGCTTTAAAATACCAGAGAAACACTAAAAAACAAATATGGCAAAAATTGGGTAATTGCTGAGTCTTAGGGTACATATTCTGCTCTTGTATATGTTCAAATTTTCTTAATTAAAAGCTTAAAATTGTATTAAAGTAACTAATACAATTTAATAATCTGCATATTTATATAGTTAAATTGGCCATTTGAGTAGATAGCCCTATATAAACCGGTAAAGTGCTTTGGAAATTGTACTCTTTTCTCAGTAACTCTTGGGTGTTTCAGGAATCTTGACTTTTAGTGGCCTCTAACTATACTGAAGACCTCGGGTTTGACCACCACCTATTTTTCTCTCCAACTATTAAATATTGCCACGTATCAAATTCCGTCCTTACCTAAACATCTTCAAGAGCTTAGGGTTTCATGGAAAATAATCCATTAAGAACTACAATTGACAGCAGTTCAATTTGAAGATTCATGTGTCAAATTTTGTTCATTAAAGTTCAGTAAAGTGTTCATTACTTTATTATGACTGGTTTTACCGTAGTATATGTTTCCATATTCTTTGGATAAAACCCACTTCAAAGCATGAGTCTAAGGGGAGTGTAGCCCTGCAACTGATGAAAACTCGATTAGAGAATGAGATTGTGCTTCTCCAATTGTCTCCAGCGCTCTTGATCCCTCTCACTTCCGGCGTCGTGTCTGATCTAAGTGCTTCGCCATCTTTGCAGGGCATGTATGGCATCGAGAACGAGGTCTTCCTGAGCCTCCCCTGCGTGCTCAACGCTCGGGGACTGACCAGCGTCATCAACCAGAAGCTGAAGGATGACGAGGTTGCTCAGCTCAAGAAAAGCGCGGATACCCTGTGGGACATTCAGAAGGACCTGAAGGACCTGTGACTCCTGTGGCCCAGGCTGTAGAGAGTGAAACGCAGCCCTGGGATAAACCCTGAGCCTTTAGTCTTCATCCATGCACACGGCTCCAAATCTGCTTCTTCCTTAATATGTGATATGGCGCATGGGATCAAAGCCCAGGCTGTCATGCTTGCAACATGAGCTCTTGAACAAATAAAATTAACTGTTGTAGTGTGCTTCCATTTCGGGGATTCCTTCTTCAATGATTTCTTAAAGATTTCCATCAGTCTTTCAGTTGATTCTCCTCATGCTTCATAAATGTCCCCACATCCCAGTGCGGTCTACACTCCATCCTCCGCACTCCTCCCTCCAGGCAACACAGAGATTCTGACACAATGTGTATCATGATTTTGTTCCTGTCCTGATAATATGGATACCATTTTAAGGTTAAAGAAGTTATAGTGGATGTCAGTGTGTATAACTTGTAAAGTTTAATTCTCTAGAAGGAAGGATCTCCAAAACAGAGCTCTGTAAAATTGGAACTAACATTCATGTTAGAGTTAGTTCTCTTTGATAGTGAAGGAAAATGGGAGTTTGGGCTGAATCATGCAGATCCAGGCTCCTGGAAGATGCCGGAACATGGGAATTTTTTAGAGGGGAACAGAAAGCAGAGTTCCTTTAAGGGAGTTTCCAGTACACAAGCGTATCAGGGCGCAGCTTAGGGAATGTTAAAAACATGGGCTTTGGCATCATGTGAACCAAAGTTTGAGTGTTAAGTGACCTTGGGTACCTTAAACTGCTGTACTTAACCACTCCTAAGCTTCAATTTCTTCAACTATGAAGCGATGGTAATAATGCAGCCTCTTCAATATGGGTTGTGTAAATTAAACGGGAAAATCACATAAAGCTTTTAGCACCAAGCTGGGTCATAATGGTAATGCTTCCTGTTCCAACTGAAGGCTTTACAGATAATAATAACTCGTTCAAGTCATCCCAACTATCCTAGAAAGTATCCCCAACTTGTTTAGGACTCAGAAAACGGTACCAGTTTTTCCTTCCTCAAAACTCCAGAAAACATCTTGTTGATGCATCTTACTGGCTCTCGCTGAATAAAATGCAGGTCCAGGAACTCTGGATTGTTCGTGACGGGTAGCCTGGTGGAAAGGATGGATCCCAGGAGAAATTTCAGGTATTATCTCCAGACATGGGGAGAAATACATACTAAGTAATAACACATCAACACATATTGTCTCTCTTGACTGAGCTGGAACCCCAATCCTCAAATCCTGACACCAATCTGCCTCTTCCCATTACGGTCTGGTATTTCTGCCCCCTGACAGCGATGTACTAACTGCCTTCTGTTATATCTGGATTCTGTCTTGGTGAAGTTTTCCAGGTGGAATGCTGATCTTTTTTTTTGCGGGGGGGGAATATCTTTTTTCTTCTGGTCTCTGCTTCACCTGCCCCTCTTTTCATGGGAGAGCCTATGTGGAAATCCTTGTCACTATGTTAGCAAACTGAGAGTTCAGTGGAAAGCAGGAATCCCTTGCCTAGTTTTGGAACACAGTTCTCTGGGAACAAAATCAAGAAAAGAATTACTAGAGGAAGCCGTAACGCATTAAATCTGCCAATAAATAAATGTTTATTGAGTGTCTGTTTGGCGTAAGCAATTCCTCTAGTTGCTATGGTAGAAGGATAGAAGACATATTCTACACCTTCAGGGAAATAAAACATGAATGTGTAGCAACATGGTGTTTGTTTAGGATCGCAAACCAGGTACTACACTAGCTCCCAAATATTAGACTTCCAGACCCGCAGCTCTCTCACTCCAAATACATGTAATCAAAGTGTCAGGTTCTTTATTATTTTATTACTATTACTATTATTAAACCCAGAATCTAGCACTGAGCTACATCTCCAGTCCCAGAATGTGAGATTCTTTAAAATGTAGACAATAATTTAGGAAATGACTTTGTAAATTGTAAAGCCCTATACACATATGTTATTATTATAGAAACAACACAGTGGTAAAATCCCAAGTGCTGTGATAGTTCTGAAAAGCAAATCTTTGTGGAACAAGAGAGTTTATGGAGATAATTTAGAAACTAAGAGTTTAGATAAGTGGAAGAGATTATGAATAACTCAAAAGAGTGGGTAACAAAAAGTGTAGTGTACAGGTCACATCCTAAACCAGGACAAGCTACATGGATGAAAAAAAGAGAGAGAGAGAGAGAGAGAGAGAGAGAGAGAGAGAAAAGAAGAAGAAGAAGAAGAAGAAGAAGAAGAAGAAGAAGAAGGAAGGAAGGAAAGAAAGAAGGAAAGAAAGAAAGAAAGAAGAAAGAAAAAGAAAGAAAGAGGAAAGTTCTAAAAGAAAATATGGTATATACTTTCATTGCCTTGAAGTTTAGAAGATTTTTTTTTTGGTACCATGGATTGAACCCAAAAGCATCCTATCTCTGAGCTACATCCTCGGCCCTTTTTATTTTATTATTTGGAAACAGGGTCTCACTAAGTTGCTGAGACTGGCTTCAAACCTGGGATTCTCCTGTCTCATCCTCCCAAGTACTGGGATTACAAGTGTGAGCCACCACGCCCGGCTAGAAGAACTTTTTAAAAATGCAAAAATCTCTAGTCATTAAGGATAAGACTGGTTCAATGACACCACCAAGAAACAGTTTTCTTCCTTGAGAAACAACGTAAGCAAAGTCAAAAGAAACAACTAGGAGAAAATAGCTCATGTTTCAGGCAAAGGGTGATCCGCCCTATTATGTAAAGAATTCTTAGAAATTGATTTTGTAAATGTCGTAGAAAACAATCAAAGGAATGTGAATAGACATGTCATTAGAAACAAATCAAATTGCTATCAAAGGTGTTGAAAAATTAACTCCATTCAGAAGAAGTGTCAAGTGTTTGATAACACATTCTTTTATCTGTGGGGAAATGGAATTCAGATTGCTGGGAAAAGCATGTATGGATATAAAGCTTCCGGAGGGCAGTTTAGCAATGGCTATCAAAATGCAAAAGCATATGTCTTTTTACTCAGCTCCATTCAGGGGAATTAATCTACCTACTAGCACAAGAACAGCATGATACAGTCAGGTCTCATTGTTTTTAAGAACAGAAGATAGCAAACAATTGAAATGTCTGTCTATAGGAACTGTTAAATAAGGTTTTTTTTTCTATTCATTCAAAAGAATTATATAAAACAGCCAGGTGTGGTGGCGCACGCTTGTAATCCCAGTACTTGGGAGGCTGAGACCGGAGGATCTGGGTTCACGGCCAGCCTCAGCTACTTAGTGAGGCCCTCCGCAACTTCGTGAGACCCAGTTTCAAAATGAAGGATAAAAAATAGGGCTGGGGGGGTGTAGTTTGGAGGTAGAACGCCCCTGGGTTCAGTCCCCGGTACTGCAAAAAAAAAAAAAAAGAATTATATAAAAGAATGATCATGCTTTCTACATATCAATACAGAAAGATGTATGTACAGTGAAAATTGAGGGAGAAAAAATACATTTTATGTCTGAGTGCTTATACATTAAGAAATTGCAAGGCTACAAAAAAAATATATGTACCTTAAAAGTTGGTTGTTAGGGGATAGGGAGATGGTGAGCCCTGGGCAAGTACAAAAGAACATTTTAAGGCACATTCTTTATACTTTGTGGCTTTTGAACTAGGTGAAAATATTGTTTATTACTTTTTTATATTTTTTTGTGGTACTGGGGATTGAACCCAGGGGCATTCTACCTCCGAGTTACATCCCCCAGCCCGATTTTATTCTTTATTTTGAAACAGGGTCTCACTAAGTTGCAGAGGACCTCACAAGTTGCTGAGACTGGCCGCGAACCTGCGATCCTCTTGTCTCAGCCTCCCAAGTACTGGGATTACAAGCATGCGCCACCATGACCAGCTGTTTGTTACTTTTTTATGAAAAAAGAAATGTTAGAACTTTCTTGCAAAGTCAAAAATAATAGGAGGAACATTAAAATCTTCAGAAATTCTGGTACATTAATATCATCTTCTAGCTTCATTTCTTCAGCCTTTTATACTAGAAAAATAAAAACTTCTTTTCTTTTATGATGAGTCCTTAACAAACATTGTGAATATTCTAGTGATGATTTTCCCCTCCTTCCTGTCTAGCTCACAAAGTCAAGCAACGATGACAACCAGGTTATTAGATTATAAGAGCTGTTGTTTGTAGCATTCAACGTTCACAAAGGTTGAGTAATTTTCTCTTTGAGAAAGTTTAAGATTCTATTAAATGTTACCCCGTATCCGGTGTTTTCATTGTATAACTCTCAATAAGCATTAGTTGTAAGCAAATAATTCTGTTCTTTTCAAGCCCACAGAACAGGCTGTGTTTGAATAGACGCTGTCTTCTAAGGCAAAAACATTGAGAATTAAAACTCCTTATTGCTAGATGATTAGCTTGAAACCTATAGAAGTCAATGATGGAAGAACACTCAATATCTCTAAATATCCTGTATTATGTATCTGTGTTCAGATAATAAAGGCCAGACTTTCTAGGGTCAATCCTGAGGGATTTAACTGTGTGATAGGAAGGAAAGACACAGGCTTGCCTCCCTAAGACACATTTAATTAGTCATACTTCGATACAACCATGAAATTTCATTACTAGGGATCAGAGAAGAACTGACATAGATGGTGAGATTATTGTGAGCTGCATCTGAGTTTGGGTAAAAACAACTTTCTAGGAACGGTAGAAAACCCAGGGGTCTTGGCAGGGTTAAACAATACGGGAAATTTTCTCCTTTGAAGGAATAAATCAGCCGGAAGGTGATGACATCTCACTTCCTGGGTTCGCTCTTGTTTGCTCTACTGACATGGTATTTGGCCACCCACGTTACAAAACACGGAAGGTTGCCAGGCAGGTTCGCGGGCTCTGAGGATCTGGGGGCCGCCTGGAAGTCAAGCCTCCCACCCGGTGCAGGCGGTCGGCGCCTCAGTCCACGCAGACGACCTGGTCCTTTCTAATCCGCTGCATGATTCTAAGGATAGCACATAGGATATTTTTAACAGTAGACAAAAATAACATACACACACACATGTATTACATGTATTAGCCAAGGGCCTTGCAAGGAAGTAGCATAAACTACTTATTTAAAATTTTAAATTTTCATTATAATTGTCTCTATTCCTAGTACTAATGCTAGTATGTGGGCAGGAGACGAAAAGAGAAGGCTGCTAGCCCAGCACGCGAGACTAGAGGCTTTTCATGGATATTAGTTCCACTGCGTATTAACAGAGCATAGTTTGATATTGAAAAGCCCACGTTAAGCCTAAATATTATACATGGGTGATATTCATATAGATGGATGAGAACATATGTTCTCATCGGTATGGTCATTTCGAGCACTTTTTAAGCTCCATAATGCATTTACCTGTCACCTTAAAAATAAATGACTTTAAACTCTCTCGTCAACTGCCTCAGCTCGTATGATAAATAGGTCATTTAAGTTTTAATAATAAAAATGGATTGGGGCACTCAAAACTCATGAAAAGAGGATCTACTGAAAAACTGTTTTTTTCAAACAAAATATGAGCATTGAGATGCAAATAAGAGATTTCCTATTTCATGTAGACGAACAGGAACATTCAAGTGAGCTTTGAGACCAAGAGCGGGGGACGTGGCTCAGAGGTAGAGTGCTTACATAGCACGGACAAGTCTCTGGGTTCAATTCCTAGTACCCCAAACAGAGAAAAGTAACTTTGAAGACCAATTTACGGTGTAAAGTGTTTTAACCTATGATAGTATTCCTTTTTTAACTTTATTCTTAGATATGCTTTATCCCCATTCTTATTATTCTTTTGTAACCCTACCTTCGCACCATCCTACGGGTCATTGTAAGTAGTTTGAAATGTTGTCTTAAAAATGTAAGCTGTAGCCGGGCGTGGTGGCACACGCTTGTAATCCCAGTACTTTGGGAGATGGAAACTGGAGGATCCGGGTTCGTGGCCAGCCTTAGCTCTCTCTCTCTCTCTCTCCTTCTCTGTCTCTCTCTCTCTCTCTACCTAGTGAGGCCCTCCGCAACTTTGTGAGACCCGATTTCAAAATAAAGTATAAAAAAATAGGGCCGGGGGTGTAGCGCGGAGGTAGAACGCCCCTGGGTTCAATCCCCGGTACTGCAAAAAAAAAAAAAAAAATGTAAGCTGTATATTAGTCCTGACTGGGAAACAAGAGGGACTCAGATAAAGGAGGAGAGACTCCAGTGGAGCCATGAAAGGCAGTTGGGGGATGAAGGTGTGGGGGGCGGGGAGAAGGAAACTTGATGAAGGAAACAGTTCAAATAATGCTATGGACATATACGAAATTCTCAATGCCAGTCTCAGTGACGTGCATGGGGAAGGGGAGGGAGCGGGCTGCGATGGGGAGGGAACACACCAAGTGCTGTGTGCGTGTGCGTCTCTATCCCTCTGAACCTCCATCACGATGTAGAATTACAATGCACCAATCAAAGTATATGGTAAAAACGGAGGCTGTACTAAGGAACCTACACAAAAGGAGCCACCCCCGAGGAGCCTGAAGACTGTTCCAGTAAGACAGTGATGCTCTGCGCCCTGGGCTGGGGCTGCGTTCAAAGATGAAAGACACACGCACCTTCACCAGGCTTGCTGTAGACGGGAGGCGGCGGCCACCCCTGAGCCCTAAACACGGGAGCAACGAAACAAACCAAACCCTGTGCATCTCAAAGAGAAGGGACTTCCAGAAATGACAAGGAGGGCTTTCTCTGAGTCAGTCCTGGGTGAGGGCCCTCGGCAGTTTCTTGCATGGAAGAAAGTAGAAATTAATAACCCAACAGTTGTCTGCATGTTGCTGCCGAGATCAGGCCTAAATTGTTCTTAGCATTTGTGGTGGAATGTGTGTTTAATCGTTGTCACCTAACTCACCCTGTGGCCTTCATAAAACTCTAAATTAATGAAACCCTCCAGAAATTTCTCTGCATTAATGCCCCTGAGTCGCACCACACTCCTGCGGGCCGGGGCTCTTGGCAGGAATCTGCGTAGTGCCCCTCAGAGGATTTTGCTTCAACAAGCCAGTTTCCATGGGACATGTCGCCTCTGGAGGAGAACTTAGCTGCAGGAGCACAGGGTCCTCTCTGGCAGGCTGAAAGACCTTACTTCACCATCAGGAAGTGTTTCAAAAATATCATTTTGGTAAGTAATTACCACCACTAAGAAGAGTAAAAGTCTAGCCATTACAATCTTCTGAAACCCTAAAAAAAAATCAAAAGAACAAGGAACAGCTGTTTAGAACAGATAATAACTTTCTCTTCCTGCTATTCTACAAACTGACCTGTTCCTCCCCAAATAAGAAAAAATCACCTGTTCTCAGAGTGATATCCATGTCCCAGGTGGCCCCAAAACTCCTGTAGCATGATACACTATGACAGGTATTGAACTAGGAATTTATAATAATTTAAAAAGCCATTCTATGTTATTTGTACACTTTGTCTAGTTTCAGAGTATAGATTTTTGTCCCATAAAAGCATTCAAATATTTTTCAATTCCTAGTTAAGATGTATATGGTTTGAAACAAAGTAATTTTTAAAAACTATTTTCCAGATCTTGTTCTACTTTTTCACAGGCAATCTTATGAAAACAGTGTGTTCTATTCCCTAACCAAGGCCTGATTTTAATCAGTAGCAAATTTGATGCAATAAATGTTTTCAGGGCTGGGGTGGAGCTCAGTGGTTGAGCATTTTCCCAGCATTTGTTATTACTATGGCTCTGTAGTATGGTTTGAAGTCAGGTATTGTGATGCCTCCTGCATGGTTCTTATTGCTGAGAATTATTTTGGCTATTCTGGGTCTTTTGTTGTTCCATATGAATTTAAGGACTGATTTTTCTATATCTGTGACGAATGACCATGGTATTTTAATAGGGATTGTATTGACCCAGCTATACCACTCCTGAGTATCTATCCAAAAGAATTGAAACCAGACTACCGTAGCAATGCATGCACATCTATGTTCCTAGCTGCACAATTCATAATTGCCAAACTATGGAACCAGCTGAGATGTCCATCAACAGATGAACGCATTACAAAATTATGGGATATATACACAATGGAATTCTACTCAGCCATAAAGAAGAACAAAATTATGTTATTTGCAGGCAAATGGATGGAAGTGGAGAAAAATATGCTAAGTGAGATTAGTTAGTCACAAAAAGTGAAAGGTTGGATGTTCTCCCTCCTATGCAGAAGCTAGGGAGAAATTAGGACACAGGGGGGACTCCAGACAAAGGAGGAGAAACCTTAGTGGAGTGAAGGAGGGGACCTGACTGAGGGAGACGGGAGGGGGGAAGAAGACTTGAAGAGGGAAACAGCTCAATGGACATGATGCACATACACAAAGTTATCAAAGCCAATCACTGTGCTGAGCAGGGGAAGGTGGGGGGGGAGGGAGGGGGGTGGGAACTGGGGAAGGTTCACCGAGTGCTGTGTGCCTGTATGCCTCTATCACCCTGAACTTCATCAAGAGGTATGGTTACAATGCACCATTTTTTTTTAAAAAAGTGTCTTTGAACTTCAATCCAGAAGTTAATTTGGCCTGGAATATTAGTTTTTAAATTGTATCTCTCTAACTTGGAGTCTACCTGTGTTTTTCTTCTTTCTTCTGAAGGTAAGACCTGCTAGACTAATTGCCAAATAAATTAAGTTGCTTTTAATTTTAACTCTTCCTTAGTTTTCCTGGAAGAGAGACTCTAGGCTTTGCGTCCTGATTGTTCATTACTTGAGAGGTTGCTGCCTGTACAGTCACACACTTGTCTTTTCTAACTAGTTCAGCCTTTAGAATATGCTGCCCCTTCCCTAGGAATTACTTTTTAGTTAATTGTGACATTCTATAACATATTTTCAGGAAGAAAGCTTTTTTATGAGTTACGGGATTTAGCTAAAACTGAAGGTATGTTTACAAATTGACCCCACTCAGTTTACGAATTGACCCCACTCACATCGCTTTCTGAAGATGGGTTGCCTGTCTACACCTGCTCTCCAGGAAGCTGGGACACCTGTGTTCTCCAGCCAGGTGGCCACAATTGAAAAAATAAGCGTTCTTAAGGTTTACCTTCATTCATGAAATGGACTTTTGGTTTTGCTAGCAAAGCCAAAGTTTCTAAATAAAATGTCTACCGAAGAATTAAAGAAAAACACTTTTTACTGGGATAATGTCATCATCCCCTGTGAATAATAGAGCAGCATTACCTTTATTGTTCCTTCATTTATTCATTGTGGATTCATTCATTCATTTGGGGTTTTAACAAGGTATAATTTATGTACATGTCAGGTGAAGCCCTGACTTCACTTAAAGGAACTTGCTAGAGATCACACATCTAAAAATGGCAACTCTGAGAACGAAATGTACACTCTTAATCTCTAAGATATGGAGATACTGGAGTGTCTACTTGCGCCTGACCTATCTTTATCACCCTGTGCCAGGAAGACCTCGTAAAGCAAATACCAACATATCTGCCATCTGTGGGCTGGCACGTAAACTTACAAAACAGCCTCTTGACATCTCATTCATTCATATTCTCTCTCTCTCTCTCTCTTCTCTTTCTCCATGTACGCTGTCACTAAAATGAGGTCAAGGTCAAGGTCAAAAATCCCTCTCAAAATTGTCAGTGTGGTGGGTGGACACTGTCAGCTTAGATCCTAAGGTTAATTTAAGGAGAACTTGTTCCTCTGTTTGGCTGCTGCAACACACACAGAAAACTAAACAAAACCACCCCCGACCCCAAAGGTCAGCAGTTTAGCATTCCTGTGTTTCTAGAGAACTGACAGTTGGTATGAATGAGTGAAGTAGACTCATGGAGACTGGGGGACAGAGGGACATTAAAAGGACAAATCCGCCCAGCTCCAGCTGACGGTGGCCAGGAACGTGTACACATGCATGGGATTTAGAGTGGCCAGATCTTCTGATTTTAAAAGAGACAACAAAAATTCAGTGTCATGGGAAATTGCTCCTCCTTGAGAAATAATTGCTCCCCGCCCAGCAGCACTATATGGACCAAGCGGAGTCAGGGTGCCATATTGTGGCCACTGCCCTACTTCTCCACGACTAGCCAACCGCACACCCGCCCTGGCAACCCTTAAATATATCCAATCAGCTGCTTCTCTCTCATCCGACTGCCATCACTCCAGTGCATATTGTTGCTGTCTCTGGCTTAGACATATTGGAGTCATTTTTTTTTTCTGATGCTGGTCCTAATGTCAGCATATAAGATAGAAATTCTGGTCAAAATGTGTGATTCCTGCTTTCCTGGCTGGAACGCAGACCTCCTGAGGGCAGGGACTGTGCACACAGTACCTGGCATATTGCATTCAGTTCCTGATTCTAATCTGGTTTCTGTAATCGCAGCGTCAGCACCAGCACGCGCATGCTGATGCACATGGACATGGGGAAAACATGGAAATGAAATGCATGGGGATTGTACATGGGAAAACAGAGGCACCCCCTTTAACCTCGAGAAGAAAAGGTCGAATGTGATAGGACTCACTTTCCTTGTTGCTTATGTAACATCGAGAACAAAGTAGGAGATTTCTACAGAAGGGATCAAGTTTGGCCGGGCGTTGTGGCGCACACTTGTAATCCCAGTAGTTTGGGAGGCGGAGACCAGAGGATCCGGGTTCGCGGCCAGCCTCAGCTCTCGCTCTCTCTCTTCCTCTCTCTCTCTCTCTCTCTCTCTCTCTCTCCTTAGTGAGGCCCTCCGCAACTTTGTGAGACCTGGTTTCAAAATAAAGCATAAAAAAAATAGGGCCGGGGGCGTAGCGCAGAGGTAGAACACCCCTGCGTTCAATCCCCGGTACCGCAAAAAAAAAAAAAAGAAGGGATCAAGTTTCATGTTGTAGAATTTGTAACTGATACAGGGGCTTCACAATCTGTCGCTAAGCCCCTCTCTTGCTCTTCCCAATATTCCATTTTTTTCTAGAGCAAATTCTCCTGCTTATAATCTTACAAGGACCTCTTCTTGCAACCAGGATAAAAGCCAAACTCTGGACAGCTTCTGCATGGTCCCTCGGACCTCCTCCCCTCCAGCCTTCCCCTCTTCCGTTGTGCCCTAAGTTCCAGGCACATTTTTTCTTTCCTCAGAGGGATTTGTCTTGACCTCCCCAGCCAAAGCACCCATTTCTATGCAGCGGCACTCCCTACCATTTCCCAATCTTCAGAAACTTAGTGGCACTGGATAAAACACACTTGCCGGTTGTTTACGGGAGTATCATTTATGTGTCTACATGAAGGCAGAGACTTGCCTACTGTTGATTGAAGTAGCCTCAGCAACTTGAATAGCAGCACATAGTAGGTGCTTCATAAATATGTTAACTGAGTCTTCCGGGATATGCAGGCATAGGCCAATCAAGCCTTGGAAGTCTAAAGACTTCCAAGAAAATTCCAAAATGTTGAAATAATTGTGTGGTCTTTTAAATGTATCTAGTGACCTCTGCTGGAAAATTCACCCAAGGAAACCGAATACAAGTCTTTGTTCTTTTTCCTAATGACCCTCTTGCCTCTTTCCACTGAACGATAAAATGTTAGTGTGGGTGTGAAATGAGGGCTTGGGGTCTTTTAAGCATCTTTCTCCCACCTTGGAGAAATCCGATCTCCCTTTCTGCCTGAGTAACTCCTTTCCATCTGCAGCCAGCTCATCAGTTTGTGATTTTAGCATAGACCTTAGTGGAGCATCCTGGGGGATTTGAGAAGCAGAGAACTCTCCCTGATCCCCCACTGAATCTTACAGAAATGACTGCCTTTCTCTGTACATATATCTCAAAGAAGGGACTTCATCCAGAAAGCACAGATAGGTGAAGACAGACACATTTCCTAGAGTTCTGTTTATTTTATCTCTCTTGACTCAAGGAGCGATTTTGAAAATAACATGCACCGCTAAAAAGCAAAGAATTGGTGGAGCGTCCTCATGTTGAGAGTAAAAGGATCAAAAGAATGGCAGAAGTCTGCTATGAAGGGTCCTTGGGAGACGATGTGTTGCTGAAAATGCTGGTACTTAACACACACACACACAAAGCCACAGGGGAACCAAAGAATAGGATTTTTTTTTTATTGGTGCATTGTAATCATGCATCTCAATGCAGTTCAGGGTGATAGAGGCATGCATACATGCACACAGCACTCGCTGAGCCTCCCCCAGTTCCCACCCCCTCCCTCTCCCTCCCCACCTTCCCGCGCTCAATAAATTGATTAGCTTTGATAAGTTTGTGTGTGTAAATCATGTCCATTGAGGTGTTTCTCTCTTTAAGTCTTCCTCCCCCTCCCGCCTTCCTCAGTCAGGTCCCCTCCTTCCCTCCACTAAGGTTTCTCCTCCTCTGTCTGGAGTCCCCCCTGTGTCCCAGTTTCTCCCTAGCTTCTGCATATGAGGGAGAACATCTGACCCTTCATTGTTTGTGACTGACTAATCTCACTTAGCATACTATTCTCCAGGTCCATCCATTTCCCTGCAAATGACATAATTTTGTTCTTTATGGCTGAGTAGAATTCCATTGTGTATATATCCCACACTTTTGTAATCCATTCATCTGTTGATGGACATCTTGGCTGAAGGAACAGGAATTTTAAAAAATCAAAATAAGGAGAGTGGTAATGTGTGAAACAATCTTGAGGAGGTATGACTAAGCTTTTAAAAATCATTTTATTTATCCTGTATATGGTCTGTATATATGTATACCTAGTT
This sequence comes from Glis glis, assembly GCA_004027185.1. Taxonomy (NCBI): domain Eukaryota; kingdom Metazoa; phylum Chordata; class Mammalia; order Rodentia; family Gliridae; genus Glis; species Glis glis. The sequence goes on along the minus strand of PVJS01007233.1, from coordinate 36,795 downwards.
ATTGCAGAAATGTTGAGGGACACAAACCGAAAAAACCACATAAGTATTAATCACGATCGCTAAATGACAATTATCATTCTAAGAGTTTTAGCATGGAGCCCCCCAATCTTTTGTTCATGTCTATTCCAGTCTTCTGTTCATATAGACTTCAGGAGTACCTATGTATACATATATATATTTGCAAAGTTGATACAGGCATATTATTAATTTTATTTTATTTTCTTTCTTTCTTTATTTTTTGCAGTACCGGGGATTGAACACAGGGGCGTTCTACCCCTGCGTTACGCCCCCCGGCCCTATTTTTTATACTTTAGTTTGAAACCAGGTTTCACGAAGTTGCGGAGGGCCGCACTAAGGAGAGAGAGAGAGACAGAGAGAGAGAGAGAGAGAGAGAGAGAGAGAGAGCTGAGGCTGGCTGTGAACCCGGATCCTCCGTTCTCCACCTCCCAAAGTACTGGGATTACAAGCGTATGCCACCACGCCCGGCTTAATTTTATTTTATATCTTACTCATTTTCCTTTAGTACATTCTTAAAAATATTCATTTTCTGTCATTTTCCCCCAAAATGTTTTATGAATTCAGCATTCAAACAGGTAATGAACATGCATGGTATAATATGCAAAAAAAAAAATAAAATTTAAGAAGAATAACTCTCCCTTTTATTCATGTCCTCTTCAGTGGTGACCACTGTCATTAGGGGAAGGTTTTAAAAGGCCACCATGATCTGGGCATGGTGGCACATGCTTGAAATCCCAGTACTTCGGAGGCTGAGACAGGAGGATCACAGGTTCATGGCCAGCCTCAGCTACTTAGTAAGGCCCTCTGCATCATAGTGAGACCCTGTTTCAAAATAAAGAATAAAAAAAATAGGGCTGGGGGTGAAGCTCAGAGGTAGAATGCCCCTGGGTTCAATCCCCAGTACTGCAAATAAATAAGTAAATAAATAAGTGGCCACCATATATCTTATAAATAAGGCCGAGCATTACTATAGTGGTGGGCATAGTGCCAAGAACAGCATTAAGTCTCAAATAAATGATCTCATTCACGGTTTAATAGGAAAACTAAGGCTTAATTAAAACATCAACTCCAGGTTCCATAGCTGATAAGGGTCTGACTGGACTTGATTCCAGTCCAAACGCTTGCTCCCTGGCACCTGTGAAAGGTGTGGAAATGGCTCTTTTGTGTGAGCTGGACACTGAATCCCGCCGCGTGTCCATTCCTGGAAACACGGGTCTGGCTGAGCTGCAACGCGGCCAGCTCGAAGCTTAGTCATCTCCCTGTCATCCCGGTGTCAGTCCTCGTCAACATGCCCTGCTGGCTGGTGTTGTTGATGTTCGTATTTGCTGAGCCCTCAGAAGTTCAGTCAACACGCGCGGCTCACTTGGGAAAAGACAGTCCCTTTGACGACATAGCCTCGTGTCTGTTCTATTTTAGTACCTGATTGCTTTCCGTAACTCAAACAAATGGATAATCAACTATGGGCTTAAATTTACATTTGCGGACAAGAATCAGCTATATCACAGAATCATGGAAGACTTGTGTAGTCCACTCGATCCACCTAGATTAAATGTGATTTCTTCACGATAAAGTATAGCTTTCTGCATCCAGAGTCATTAAAACAGGCTTGAGTTCATTAGACCAACGGTATGGAAAATGACTAGAGACTTGATGAAAGTTCCTAAAGTAGTATTAACAAGTAACAAAGAATTCTAGAACAATTCTCTTGTAATTCTAATGTGAATGTTAATTTGCATGAATTTCAATTCTGCTGCTCTGTAGTACAATAATGCAAAAAAACACTGACTGTAGATTAAGTATGTAAGGTAAGATAGTTGTAAAGTAAGCATGCTTACGCCCTTTAGCAACAATAATAGTGTGTGTGTGCGTGTGTGTGTGTGTGTGTGTGTGTGTGTGTGTGATCCTCCTGTCTCAGCCTCCCAAGTACTGGGATTACAAGCGTGTGCCACCATGCCCAGTTGAGATTTATACTTTTTCATATGGAAAAAGTTTTTTAAGTTATTATGAAAAAGGAGCAATCACGAGCCAGAACTTTGCCTATCATCAACATTCAATTTGTAAGTATAGAAGGAATTAACTTGGGGGGGGATGCTAAAGCTCTAGAAAGAGACATAAAGAAAAAAAGAAAAGACGACTGGAAACCTAAGAGATTTAAAGCAAGAAACACATTTCAGTGAGTTGTCCACGCTGCCTGCAAGCTTTCTGTGGAATTGCTAATGTTGGGTCGTTCTGGACATGATGCAATACACTTTGGTGGCCCTGTGTGTCAAGGAGTTTGGTCAAAGGACAAGGACGAAAGGGCTGGATTAGAATCACGCTCAGCGTAAGCCAGCAGGCGCCTGCCCAGGCCCTGACCAGCAGGATCTGGCTCGTGATTGCTCCGGGTGGTTTGGGTAGATAGTAATTAGGGGGATCCCTGGATCTGTGCAGAAAGACTGCAGAAGGAGCTGAAAATCCTCCCTTCAACCGGGAGTCCTCTGGGAAGCCCAGGAGATTTCATTCCTGTGGTTAATTCATAAGAGAAACTGCCCAAGCCTGATACCTCCCAGCTCTAAACACCTGCGTCTCTGAGTGCGCCTCTCCTGGAATCGCAGTTCGCTGAAACAGGGGTTCAGTAAGGTTTCAGAGGACCGGAGGGATGCTCCGAGGCCGGTCCTTGTCTGTGACGTCCCTGAGTGGCCTTCCTCAGTGGGAAGATGAAAGGCTGCCTGTGGAGGACTTGCTGCTCTTCGAAGTTTCTTGGGAGGTGACTAATAAAGGTGCGTACTATTTCTACCATTGCATTCTTTATAACTTCGTCTCCCCCCCCCACTACCTCCCCTGATCCCCCTCAATCACTCCCCTGGACTCTCTGCTCGTCTATCTGATGTTGCCCTTAATTCTGAATATCTCCTTAGCTTCCACATATAAGAGAGAACATACATGTACTTGTTCTCTGGGACTGGCTGTGCTCGCTTAGTAGAATATTCTTGAGTTCCATGCATTTTCCTGCAAATGGTGTAATTTTGTTCTTTATGGCTGAGTAAAATTCCATTGTGTGTCTATACCAAAATTTTGTTATCCATTTGTCTGTTGATGGACACCTGGGCTGATTCCATAGTTCGACTATTGTAAAATTGTGCTGCTCTGAACATGGATATGCAAGTCTGGTTATTATATTTTGATTTCATTTCCTTTGGGAAGCTGCCCAGGAGTGCTACTGCTGGGTCATATGGTGGTTCCGTTCACAATCTCCTGAGAAATCTCTATATTGATTTCCAAAGCGACTGTCCTATCTTGCAGTCCCACCAACAGTGTAATTTCCCCACATCCTCATCTCAAAGACTTGTGGGGTGAGGGGGGAACCTGGTAAGGAGAGCAACAAGAGTTGTAGTTATTTTTCTAATACTCTGTACCCCAATATGATATAAAATTATAGTGCACCAAATTAAAAAAAAGGTGCCTACTGCGCCCCAGGCTGCCGAAGAACCAGATTGGGGGTTCCACAGGCGGCATGCTCCTGGAATCGAATCGTGTGTGTTCAGCTTACACTCAGCCTTATCTGCTTCCACAGGCAATGAAACTCAGACTCGGGTCCGTGCTGACAGGGAGCAGGGAGAAAATATTAGTCATTGCCAGGGAACGTGAGCTTAAATTAAAATGTTAAAGCCATGGTATGATAAAACGGGAATGAAAAGTTTACTTACCATTGATTGTTCTCAGAAAAAATATAATTAAGTATTTTAGGAAGAACTATATGTCATCAGGACCCACTAGGAACTTTAACTCTACATGCTATTAGCAATTATATGAAAGACACATTGGATGATGTTTCTAATAATTCAAGATTACCTTGGAATTAAAGTTGCAATGTATAAGCTATTCAGAAACATACTATTGTTCTCCTGTTCAAAAGAGTGAAAGTATTTTTTCTTCGATGCTAATGAATGCATAGAAATAGGGAAGGCAGCTGGGTGTACAACTGTAATCCTAGTACTTAGGAGGATGAGACTGGAAGATCACAGGAGGTTCAAGGCCAGCCTCAGCAATTTAGGGAGAACCTTAGCAACTTAGCGAGACCCTGTTTCAAGATAAAACACAAAATAGGGCTGGGGTGTAGCTCAGAGGTAGAATGCCCCTGGGTTCAATCCCCTATACCAAAATAAAAATAAAGAAATAAGAATCCCCCTCCAGTTCAATCCCCAGTACCAAAATAAAAATAATCAAATCAGTCAAAGTAAAATAATTTCCTCATAAGGTATAAACTCGTTTGTGCTAGATTGGAGAAGGCAATCTACATGATTTTAATAATGCAAATATCTGCAAATTTATGAAAAAAATGATTCCTAAAGATTGACATTCCTTAGTTTAAAAGTGTCAAGACTTGTACTCCCAGTATTTGGGAGGCTGAGACAGGAGGATCACAGGTTCGCAGCCAGCCTCAGCAACTCAGTGAGGCCATGTTTCCAAATAAAAGAATAAAATAGGACTGCGGTGTAGCTCAGCAGTAGAATGCTCCTGGGTTCCACCCCCAGTACCATTAAAAAAAGTGTCAAGACTATGAAGGGAATAATATCAAGAACAAGATAATGGCTTTGAGAGCAGCGTTCTTCAAGATCATGAAGGACCAAGCCCAGAGACTGATGGGAAAAGGCGGTAAAAACCTGTGCATTTGAAGGGTCTGATGTGGAGCCATGGATGTGATACATGGCTTTTCCTTTTTCAGTGGTTAGAGCCAGCATCATCTCAAAATTGGAATTGTAGTTGGCTTCCATTCTGATTTTCATCTTTATTTATTTATTATACTTTTATTGGTGCATTATAGTCTCGCATCCTAATGCAGTTCACAGAGACAGTGACATACACGCACACAGCACTTGGCGGGCTTTCCCCCACTCCCTCCCCATCTCTCCCTTCCCCATACAGGGTGTTGAGATTGGCATTGGTATTCTCACATATGTACATAATGTCGATGGAAGTGATTCCTTCATTGATCCTCCCCTTCCCCTAGACCCCTCCCTGGCTCCACTGGAGTTTCTCCTTCATTATCTGAAGCCCCTCTGGAATCCCAATGATTCCCTAGCTTCCGCATATCACAGAAAACCTATGACCCTTCACTTTCTGTGACTGCTTATAATCTCCCTTAACATCATGTTCCCTAGGTCCATCCCTTTCCCTGCAAATGACATAATAACATCCCTAAAATCAAAACTAACAGCCGGTTCTACCCGTGCAGAAGGACAAGGATGGAGAGAAGAGAACGAAGCTCAGAGGAATCTCTGTGGTCAGTGAAGTGGGAAAAGAGGACTTTGGTGACAAGAAGGAAAGTGTTTTACGAGTTACTTTTTCCAGTGTCCTTTTTCCAGTCACAATTCTTTTCTGTCCAGTTTTAAATATGCCCAGAGTCCTTGGGAACAGAGCCACCTCCGCTACACATGAATCCCGGAGTGTGCCTTAAAATAAAAGCTTCTCTACAGAGTAGGCAGAGCTCAAGGACAGAGCTTGTAGGTAGAAAATATCGTGTGTGTGTGTGTGTGTGTGTGTGTGTGTGTGTGTGTGTGTGTAGGGGGAGATCTTTAGCACCGGGAGTCTGTCCAAAAGACCTCTGCCCAAATCTCCAAGCAAAGACCTTCTCTTTCTGTCTTTTCTCTGCATTTAACAAACATTAACGAGCGCTGATGGGAACACGCTAGTGAAAAGTCTCATCCCAGGCTTTTATATCCTGATGATGTGCGTGCTGATCTCTAGAACTAGGACAGTGCCCGGTACACAGGAAATGTACAGTGGGCCGGGAGTGGTGGTGCACGCTTGTAATCCCAGTACTTGGGAGGCTGAGACAGGAGGATCACAGGTTCACGGCCAGCCTCAGCTACTTAGTGAGGCCCTCCGCAACTTAGTGAGACCCTGTTTCAAAATAAAGAATAAAAAATAGGGCTGGGGGTGTAGCTCGGAGGTAGAATGCCCCTGGATTCAATCCCCACTACTGCAAAAAAAAAAAAACCTTTTTCAGTTGTTAATATTAACTTTATTATCTTTTGCCCTCTCTGATCACTTTATTTTTTATACTTTTCTGGGTGCATTCTAGTCTCACATCATAATGCAGTTCATAGTGATAGGGACAGACATGCACGCGGCACTTGGCGGGCTGTCCCCCGGCTCCCTCCCCACTCCCGCCTTTCCCATAAAGAGTATTGACAGTGACATTGGTGTCCTCACATATGTGCATAATGTCAGTGGAAGTGATTCCTTCATTGATCCTCCTAATATTAACGTTAAATGTACTGCTTTTATTCATCCATCCATTTATTATTATTATTATTATCCATCTATAATTCAATGAAGATTCATCAAGGTCTGTTAGAGGTCAGGCACTGGGAGACTAGGGACACCATCTAACTATATAGAATTGATTTCCAGTCTTTCCAAATTTACAGACTTGCAGGAAGGTAGACGTTGCACACGCGGCTATAGTCAACTCTGAGGATAAGAGAAGGAGGTGTTTGAAGGCTATGCGGAGTGCTGCTGCTGCTGGTGGTGGTGGGATTCCTAACCTAGTTTGGGGTTTGGGGCAAACCCCTCTAGTGTAGAGATATCTGAGCTGACATTTGAGGTTGACTTGCATTGAGGGAAAGATGACAGAGGAAGTGGTAGAGGGGAGACCGGATTCTATGTGAGGAAGCTACACATGCCCACATGCACAGGCGTGTATGCAGAGATGCGGAAGTGCGCCCTGGTCTGAGATCAGGGAGGCTCAGAGAGGGAAAGGAGGGGAGGCTGCAGGCAGGTGCTGAAGGTCCTGGTGAATTGTTAGCTTTCAGGAATTTGATCTTCAATCTGAGCCATATATGGAAGCCATTAAGGTCGAAAGAGTGGGAAGTGCTAAATGTCTGATGTGTTTTTGAAACAGCACTAAGATGGAAAGTTTTGCCCAAATATTAGGAATAAAAGCATGGTTCTAAAACTCTCTAAGCCATTGGGATCCTTTTTTGGTTAATCCAGAAGAATATGGAACAAAAGCAAAAAAAAAAAAAAAAGCCTTCTTTGCTTCAACTATTGTTTTCCAAATGACTTTTCTCCAGAGCTCAACAGAAAAGGTTCTTTGACCTCTCCCATCACCCCACAATCCCCCAAACCTAACGAGGGTTTTCTTTTTGCAATCCTGCTCATTTTCTTTCCCCTTCCTCCCCACACCACTTTTAAAGATCCCTCAATTCATTGCTTCGTACATTTATTTATGATCTTGCTGTCTATAGCTTGGGATTCTGGAGTCAGACAGTCTGAGCTGGAATCCCAACTCCACCATTACCTGTGTGGTGCTGGGTCCATTACAAAGCCTCTCTATGCCTCAGTTTCCCCGTTTATAAAATAAAGATCATGACAGCATCTACCTGCACTGCAGTCGTAAAAATTAAAAGAAATACTAATCGTAAGTGACTCACCACAGTGCCCAGCATTTAAGGAACACTCTGCTATTACCTGCTTATTATTATTATTTTTCATCAACTTTATTCCTAAAATGAGGAAGTTGGATCACCCTTGATGCTGGCTTTCAAGCTGAGTGATTCCACGATTTTATTTCAAACACAAGATCAGAAAGAAGAAAGACGAGATACAGGTCAGGGTTAGTTCAGCCGTGGATGACCCAGGAGTTGGAGTGTGGGTTTCTGTGTCTGGTACAGATAAGCTGCGGCTAAGTCAGTGGCGTTCCAAGTCACACGGGAGCCACATGCGTCACGAAAAAACTGGGCATGGCACATACACAGCTCCAGGGCAAATGCCAGCCTCCCACTTCCTTCTCATCCCGGTGGCACGTGCAAGCCCTCTGGCACAGATATGATCAGGTGGGTAGCCTGCGGCCCTGCTCCGAGTGTGAGCGTCCTCATGGCTGAGACTGCGGCTGCTTTATTTTATTTTATTTTATTTTATTTTGTTTTATTTAATTTCATTTTAGTGTGTGGTACTGGAGATTGACCCCAGTGTATATATATATATACTTATATATATATGTGTGTGTGTGTGTGTGTGTGTGTGTGTGTGTATATATATATATATATATATATATATATATATATAGTATTGTATTGTATTCTGTAGCCTGAGTACTTCAGTAACGAGTCCTTTAAAACTTTGAGTATTCTGTAACTTGAGTACTTTAAAAACAGTGAAGATTTCCCAAATTATATGTAAATACATGTAATAAATATAAATACATAAGCTTGTGTATATATACTTATATATGTGTGTACATATATGCTTATATATAATATATAAGCCATATAAGCATATATATACACACACATATATATATACACAAATATATATATGTAGAGATAGATATGTATATATATACTTATGTATATATATATATATATATATATATATAAACACATATATATGGAGAGAGAGAAAGGTAGAGATATATCATTATTTTGTTTGGTGCCCATTCTATACTACTTTGGAATAGGGATTTTTTTTTTTTAGTAAAATTAGCCATGTTTCTGTGTGAGCACTTAGGGTCTTAACTACTCCTTGCTCTATATGCTGCCATGGTAGCTCATCTTTTCCTGCGTATGAAAGGCCTGATACTTTGTCCTCACACTCAAGATAACTCCCATGTTGTTTCGGGGAAAATGTAAATCAATAAAATACAAAGTACTTGTTTGGAAGCGAAGGTGAGGTCCAGATGTACCCGTCTACACTGTGGTAAAACAGGAATTCACTCGTCAGAGTGAATGTGCATTTGTACAAATAAAACTGCACTTGGCCGCAGAGTCGTGAGAGGGTAGGCCCTGGTGAACCGCTTTGGGGGACACTCCAAGTGTGGAAATGCGGAGGACTCAGCCCTGTTCTGCTGCACTCCCGTATACACTGTTACGCAAAGAGAGAACTTTGGGGCAAAGTGTGGTAAACAGAGTAAAAACAGAGGGAAACGAGTTGGCAAATAGATATGGAGGAGACGGAGAGTGGCCAAACTCGTGCCCAGTGTCTGAAATAGGAGCAAGAGGCTCGTCCCCCGGAGACCGTGGAATGCAACATCTGAGAGAAAGTGGTGTAATCAGTCAGGTCTCAGCCAATCTGGGGTGGAATTTGGTTGTTAAATTTTATGTTTTTATTCTTGATAGACTGAAAGAACTTGGCCATCTTACTTATAAACACTATTTTTAGAACCATCTCTATCAAGGTTGAAGGCCTCACTTAGGATAAAGAAGTAGCAAATTAATTTGCTATGTTGATCTTTGAATTTCAACTCACAAATATAATAATTTCCTTCTTTCTTTCCCTTCCTTCCTTCCTTCCTCCCTCCCTCCCTCTTTCCTTCCTTCCTTCCTTCCTTCCTTCCTTCCTTCCTTCCTCTCTCTCTCTCACTCTCTCTTTCTTTCTTTCTTTCTTTCTTTCTTTCTTTCTTTCTTTCTTTCTTTCTTTTCTTTCTTTCTTTCTTTCTTTCTTTCTTTCTTTCTTTCTTTCTGTGGTACTGTGGTAGAACCCAGAGGCATTCTACCTCCGAGCTACAGCCTAGACCGGTTTTATTTCTTATTTCGAAATAGGGTCTCGCTAGGTTTCTGAGAGCCTCACTAAATTGCTGAGGCTGGTTTTGAACCTGTGATTCTCCTATCTCAGCCTCCCAAATACTGGGATTACAGGTGTGCGCCACCACGCCCGGCTTAATTTCTTTCTTCATATAAAGAGTTTCAGGAGCTGGGGGTGTCATTCCATGGTAAAGCACTTGTCTAGCATGCTCAACACCCTGGTTCAAACCCCAGCACTGCGAAAAAAGAAAAGAAAAAAGAATTTCTCTTTCCCCTTACATTCTTTAGCAAATAAAAATGTATTTGCATTCACATACCCTAATAAACAAGAATGTGTTACTGAAATAAATTTAAAAGATACAGTAACTATCAAAACCCTTATCCCAATGAATTAGAATACTTTTTGAAAAATGAGATGGAACTTTCACTACATAAGTAATGAAACTGCTCTTTCCAATTGTGTTGAAGAGTGGCACCAGGATCTTATTAGCTGCAGGATTTCACGAAGGACCCCTTGAGCCATCCCCTTGCCTACATCACACAGACAGATGTTGCTAGAGATGTTGGTTTGGATGATTTGCATATGATGATTCATGATTGCTGCTTAGAGCTGGTATAGGAAATGTCCTGCCTACATTTCCTGGAGGTTTTCTCTTGCCCTTCCTTAGTCACCAAATCTGAAACCAGTCCTTTAGACTTGTGCCTGTGCACTCTGCTCCCTCCTGGCTTAGAACCTTGGCTTTAACCATTGCCTCTGCCTAAAACTTCCTTCTCCATCCTATCCACTTGCCTCCTATTTCTTCACCCTTTCTGGTCACCCTTTTAAGTGCTATTTTACTTGTTCCATATCACCTTTTCCATGTGTTATAGTTAGATATAAAATGTCCCCCAAAGACCTCCTTTATTAATATTCAGGGTTGATATATTTGAGACATGAGGGTTGTAATCCCAGAAGTGCATACATCCATTGTAATGGATTTACCTGGGTAGTACCTGGTAGGCTGCTAGGGTGTGACTGGAGGTGGGTCCCTGGGCCTGCGGCCTTGGGGAATTATATAAATGGTTCCTCCTCCCCCTGCTTCCCCCCCCCTTTTCTCTCGCTTCTGATCTCCATGATGTGAGCACAGCCCATGTGCTCTCCCTCTCCCTGCCTCCCACCGCCATGCCCTGAGATCCACAGTCCCTGGCTGTAAAAAAATAAATCTTCTTTCCTCTAAGTTATGTGGTCAATCTTTTAGATTATAGCTGCAAGAATTCTCACCAGAACACCATGAGACCTAATGTTTATATTTGGTGGGGCTGGGAATCAAACCCAGGACCTCATGCACGCAAGGCAAACACTCTACCACTGAGCTATATCACCAGCCCGAAGAGGCCTGATTTTTAATACTGCTGCTACAACCTCTCTTTCTTCTAAGCTAAACCCTACTTTACCCTTATTGACCAGCTGCGGTCACCCAGCCTTAGACTAGGCAAGTGAGTTAACTAGTTCAATCTAGGTTGTTTCTGATTTTTCATCTTTATAATGCTGCAATGGATACCGTACACACGTATCTTTTCCCCCCAGGACAGTTTTCTAGTTATGTACGTGCTGGATCCAAGAGTAAACATATTCCCTCTCTTCGTTTCAGTCCTGGTAACAGCAAAGCCAGAGGGAGAAAATCGATGAGGAGAGAGAAATACCATGCAGTATGAGTGTGGCAATTCGTATCTGTGTCATTGGATCAACATCAGGGTCGGGCCACACATCTTCCATCAAAACCTATCACCTCTGCCTCTTGTCAAAGGGCACCTTGCTTGGTGCCTTAGAAAGGGAATAGCTCCCAGCCGGGCGTGGTGGCGCACGCTTGTAATCCCAGTACTTTGGGAGGCGGAGACCGGAGGATCCGGGTTCGCGGCCAGCCTCAGCTCTCTCTCTCTCTCTCTCTCTCTCTCTCTACTTAGTGAGGCCCTCCGCAACTTCGTGAGACCCGGTTTCAAAATAAAGTATAAAAAATAGGGCCGGGGGTGTAGTGCGGAGGTAGAACGCCCCTGCGTTCAATCCCCAGTACCGCAAAAAAATTAAAAAAAAGAAAGGGAATAGCTCCCAAGCTTGGGAGATTGACTAACTGCAAGCAACAGTGGCCATGACTTGGGCGCATCTGAGCCCCCCTTGGGCTTCCGTAGGAGGAGAGGTGAAAGGTGCTGTTGGGAGCCATCTTGGCCTGCACAGCTGAGGCTCATCAAGGACTGGCTCAGCTAAGTACATAGTACTTAGTTAAGTGGAAATTGTCCACACGCAGACATTTTTCCACAGACCAGGTGGAACCAATAAGCAGTGTAGACCTTGAAGTGTTTACCTTTCTTCTCCCTAAACTAAACCCGTGCCTGCCCCTCCCTGAACACATCCCGTGACTGCCTTGTTGTTTTTTCCCCCCAAGTTCATTCATGCCTGTGTTTAATCATCTTTATGATGTTTTTGTTTTGACTGTCAATAAAAGGAGGACTCTGGTTGAAGGAGGGCAACCAACCCGTTTCTTTAATAATTCTGGCTTCGAGTTGTTCACGTGGGAGACTTCTAGTTTCAGCAGCAGCTTCCACAGCAAGGTGACTACTGCTGAGGACGGGTGACAGGATGACGGCTGCTTGTCCTTATTTGGACACGTTAGTACCTCTTTTCTCCGCCGTTCCTTCAGATTTCCTTGAAACGCTGTGCCTGTCTGCTGTAGCAGGGGCTTTAACACAGGCACAGAACTGAACCACAGTAGCCTTTGGTTAGAGTCCCTCGACACCATGTTAGACCTTGTTCTTCTAGAAACATAAATGCACCCTTGTGCTGGGAGGATCCCAAATGCTAAGTTAAGAATGAGAAGCCATTCTCATCCCTTCCTTCTGGCTGGTAATGACTGATTAAGCCGAGCGCTAACAGAACCCTTTATCTTTTCAACAGTGGGAGGCATCTACACTGTGATCCAGACAAAGGCCAAAACAACAGCAGATGAGTGGGGAGAAAATTATTTTCTGATCGGTCCATACTTTGAGCATAATATGAAGACGCAGGTGGAGCAGTGTGAGCCTGGGAACCACGCCGTCAGGAGAGCCGTGGAGGTCATGAACCAGCATGGCTGCCAGGTAAAGAAACACACCGATGTGTAGCCCGCAGCTCTCAGTAAAGTGTGGCGAGAAACAGGCCGACATTCACAGTCGCTCTCCAGAGGAGACCACCCACACCCACCTGCTTAGGGAAGAAGGGCAGGTTTGTGAGGAAGATGACCAACAAGGTCTTCAATCGCTCACAACTGAGACACCTCGTGAAAACCAAGGGGCACTGTCTAATGGATGACGGATGCATAGCTCTGTTACAGGGTCAAGGGTAAAGATGTTTTCGAAGAAGTAGTTTGTATCTGAATTGTGGTTGAGGTCAGGGGTTTGGTAAAATTATTCAGTAGAAGTTTGTAGACTAAGAGCAAAACTTTTGAGCCGAATGTTGGCACATGTCGACATGTTAGAACATACTTTGCCATGAGCCAGAGATTGCAAACGGAGAAGCAAAGCTGGAATCAAGGACGCCCTAATCTTTGGGACCTCTGAGAGGTTGCCATCCACAGCAAAGAAACCGTGTAGGTAGATGTGATTAAGGATGTTGGGTTGGGTGATACTCCTGAATCATCCGGGTGAGCCCAGTGTAAGCACAAGGTCCTCACGAGAGGGAGGTAGCAGAATTAGAAGCAGAGAGGTGAGCTGACCGTGGCAGCAGAGGGTGGAGTGATGGACTATGACTATGGAGGAACGGGCCACCATGCATACATGTGGCCTTCAGAATCAGGAAGAGACAACAGATCCTTCCCTAGAGACTGCAGATGAAATGCGACTCTGCCCAACTGTTGACTTAGCCCGGAAGACCCATCGTGGACTACTGACTTCCATGCCTGAAAGATAATAAATTGGTGCTGTTTTAAGGCACAAGGTTTGTGGCACTTTGTTGCAGTCACACAAGAAATACGATGTCAAGTCAAGAGAGGAGAAAGTGTCAAGTCTGAAGGAAGGATTAAGTCGACAAAGGATTGAGCCAGGGTCGGTCGTGTTGGGAAATATTTAGATTATTGGTTGCATTGCTAAGAAGTTTTATAGGAAGAGAGGTTGAATCAGATCGCAGCGGGTTAAGAAATGAATAAATGGTGAGAAAAAAGGATATAGAAATTGTGGACATAAGATTTTTTGATGAAGGGGGAAAAGATGATAAAGTAGATTCAGGTGACATGGTTTTGAGAGTTGATGTCTTGTTAAATATGGGTGAGATCTGAGCATATTTATGTGCCAAATGGAAATGCAGTATCTAGCAGGTGGGGCGAAGCTGACAGCTCAGAAGAAACAGATGACTGCAGAGAATCACTGAGAATGGGAGAGGGAGCAAGAACTAGCGTGATATTGAAAGGATCATTCTTTACCCTTTCTAATCCAACAGGAAATAAAGACAATTGCAAATGCAAATAGTTGATTAAGAATGGTCTTTAACAGTGTGGTTTTTTTTTGTTTGTTTTTTTGGTGGTACTGGAGAGTTACACCCACAGCCCTTTTTATTTTTTTTATTTTGAAACAGCATCTCGCTAGGTTGCTGAGAGTCTCATTGAGTTGCTGAGGCTGGCCTCACACCTGCGATCCTCCTCTCTCAGCCTCCCAAGTACTGGAATTACAGGAGTGCACCACTGTGCCTGGCTTCCCTGTGTTTTTTGATGATCTCGCTGAAGTAGGACTCTCATCTCACCTAACTCTCATCTTATGAGAGTTAGGAGGCAAGGAACCTGAGGAATATAGAAAAGAATTTCCCGACATCTTTGAAGCGTAGCTGTGACTCTTTACTGACACGAATATATTTGCCTGTGACTTTCTCTGGCAGCATCAGCAGGCTGAGTGAAGGAGTAGGAAACTGGGCAGGTGGAGACCCAGGGTCATCTGACTTCAGCTTTTGTGCAATGGGTCAGCAGGTACAAATAGTGGAGCTAATTGTGAGAGCGACTTAACAGTAGAGTTGATGCACCGTGGTGTCTAAATGGATAGGAAAAAATGTAAAAAAGAGCAAAGCCAAGAAGGTGATAAGATTGGGGGAAACAGAGGGCTCCAGGAACTGGAGTTCTTAAAAGAAAAAGAATATATACGCATAGAGTGACGACCTCAAAATGTAGAAATTGTGGTGTGGAACAGAGTGGTAACATGGAATATTTCAGAGGAAGAACAGTTTAGGTTTTGATAAGACCAAGAATGTAGCCATGAAGCCAGGTGTGGTGGCGCACGCTTGTAAGCCCAGTACTTGGGAGGCTGAGACAGGAGGATCCAGGTTCGCAGCCCGCCTCAGCTACTTAGTGAGGCCCTCTGCAACTTAGTGAGACCCTGTTTCAAAATAAAGAATAAAACAATAGGGCTGAGGGTGTAGTTCGGAAGTAGAATGCCCCTGGGTTCCATCCCCAGTTCCGCAAAAAAAAAAAAAAAAAAAAATGTAGCCATGAGCTTGGGTGGCTATACTTAGTTGGACACAAAATTCTTTGATGTCAAAGAGGCCAAAGAACTATGGGGTATGTTAATAACTTAAAACACCCAAGAAGTTATCTAAGATGAGGTAAAAAAAAAAGAAAAAGAAACCAGGTGATTAGTAGAAAAAGGAAAGTTAATGTATTTGAATATCATAAATTTCAAAGATTTCAAGACTCTAGATACAGGAGGTATTTCTCCTCAGTCGCTTGGCTAGAGGTTCTAGGTGCCTCAAACTCTGTTTATCCAACTTGCCATCTTTGTTCTTGGTGGCCCCTAAGAGAGCATCAACTCGTGCATTTTCTTGCCTTGGGAGAGGTGGACAATCCCTTGGAATGCTACATAAGAGGTTGGAATGTTTGGTGTACATTTCAGCTCCTTCTGTACGATTTCTAGTGTAAGAATTTCCACAGTGCAGTCAAGAACTGGCCGGAAGCCAATTTTCAATCGTTCTCTATGGTCGTAGCTCCCTGTGTCAAATGTCACAGGCAGTCAACAGGTATTTGTTGAATAACTACACATTATCAGTGAATGTCTTAGAGCAAAAACTGTTGAAAGTTCCATCTCAAAAGGAAAGAGTGGCACAATAAATACTGAACTGCAAGACGACAGGGGTCTTTCAAGGTTGGCCAAGGCTTGGATGGGAGAGAAATGTCACCACTCATACCTGAGTCTGGTACAAGAAAATGACCATCAAATTGGGCTTCCAGGCTCAGCAAAACTCAGCCTGGTGTGGAGCCTGCAGGGTCAACGTGTAAGCAAAGCGGGCACACTGAGTTTTCTAGGGAGAGCTGTCTACACAAGGAGAGAGACTCGGCCTCTTCTGAATTCCAGAGAGAATTTGAAGCAGTTTATGAGGTTGCATATCATGTAATAGGATAATAAACATAAACATCAAGGCAAAAAACAAGCAAATTACTATAGAAATGGAGAGATGGAGAGGGAAGTGAAAACTTGCATATACAAGTGATTTTATAAATACAATTGGAAAACTGGAGAAAACAAATGCATTAGAGTTTGCATGAGATAAAATATTTAGAAATCAAAAAAGTCAGTTAGAAGAATGTCATAGGGTTAGACTGAGCTGCTAGATTCAAGAGAGCGTGTCTTGGGCACCATATTTAGTTAAGACCTCTGGCAGCAACCATATGAGGAAACATTTTTTTTTTGCAGTACCGGGGATTAAACCCAGGGGCGTTCTACCTCCGCGCTACACCCCCGGCCCTATTTTTTTTATGCTTTATTTTGAAACCAGGTCTCACGAAGTTGCGGAGGGCCTCACTAGGTAGAGAGAGAGAGAGAGAGAGAGAGACAGGGGGAGGGAGAGAGAGAGAGAGCTGAGGCTGGCCGCGAACCCAGATCCTCCGGTCTCCGCTTCCCAAAGTACTGGGATTACAAGCGTGCGCCACCACGCCCGGCTATGAGGAAACATTTTGAGTCACCTTTTTCAAATGGGAGTAGGAAGATGAATCCCACCCATTTGTCTACACAAACAACAACTTTTATAGCAGGAAATATTGTAAGTCCTGTTGTATAAAGGAAAATAAGCGACACCGTGAATATTATATCCAGCTACAGGTGGTTAAAGATGCAGAGCATTTAATTTTATGACTGTCATACAGAGACTATGATGTTAAATCCTCTATGCATGAGCTCGCAGTCACAAGAGGGTTAACAAGGGACAGAAGAACAGAGATGATATGATGTAATACATTGTTTTTGTTTTTTTTTTTGACTTTTATTTTTTTGTGGTACTGGGGATGGAACCCAGGGGCATTCTACTTCCAAGCTACATCTCCAACTCTATTTTATTCTTACTTTTTTCCTTTTTGAAACAGGGTCTCACTAAGTTGCAGAGGGCCTCATTAAGTATCTGAGGCTGGCCATGAACCCGCAATCCTCCTGGCTTAACCTCCCAAGTACTAGGAGTACAAGCATGCGCCACCACGCCCCACCAAGACAGTGTTTTTAAATGACCAAATGTAAGGAAGAGCCAAATGTGGAGACTGTGGACGAGTGACCGGGAGATCTCTCCCATGGTCTCACTACTTTTTTTGCAGGTAGCTTGTTTCGTCTGCTGTTGAGGTCTCAAGTTTCCATCCCCCGAGCTCAAGCGTGTTTTCCTCTCTTGCACGACGGTGACTCCGTGGCTGTGTGTTCTCTACGTGACAGGTGCACTTCGGGAGGTGGCTGATAGAAGGGAGCCCCTATGTGGTGCTCTTTGACATAGGCTACTCGGCGTGGAATCTGGACAGGTGGAAGGGTGACTTCTGGGAAGCGTGCAGCGTGGGCATCCCATACCAAGACCGGGAGGCCAACGACATGCTCATATTCGGATCCCTGACCGCCTGGTTCTTAAAAGAGGTACAGTCTCTTGTGGAATGATCTGACAGAGGGGAGGCGCGACTGCGTTCAGGGCCCAGCAATGGTCCCAGGAGCTTTAAGCAAATTTTTGAGCTAAGGCCATGATGGATTATCACAATACATTTTAAAGGAATCCAAGGAAATATTCAGCATGCCTCAACTAAATGCCAGCCTTCGGAACAGAGTAATAATGATGTTCGTTAATATTTATCTCATGTAAGATTTAAATGGAATGGTATAAAACATCCAATTATATTATGTGCTATACAGATGATCAACAATAGATATACAAGGAAAAGAGATAGGACACCTCATGTACTATATACATGAGTTCTAGAATCTCAGGGGTCAGCAAGAGCATGGATACTTCATCTTGCTCGTGCACGAGTTCTTGTGACACTAGAGTGGCTCATAGACATTAGGGCTGACGTGGTCTCTGAAGTTACTTAGGAGTCCTTTGCAATAGAATGTTCCATAGACATAAAAAAGCGAGAGCATTAGAAGCCAGTTCTTGTTTAACAAGCCAGGCCTCTGTCTTGGCTCCTCAAAGCATGGCGGTAGAATCCCTTTGCATCCCTTTCCATACCTCCAGATGATTATACCCCACCAAAAAATCAGATGTGAGGGGAGAGCAACCCTAGCAGCAGGGTGAGGTCCAGGGACACAGCGAGACGGAGCTGTACGTTGAGAGACTGTGCCTTTAATCAGTCTTTCCTTCCATTGAAGCTGCACTCCAGTATCTGCCAGGAATTGAAGGGGGAGGCGGGCAGGCTGTCCTTCTGTGTCATGTTGGTGACAATCAAGAAGGCAGAGGGTGTTGGCAGATCTGTCTTAAGGACAGGTCTTCAGTCCTGCTTAAGCATCAGTTAGTGGAGCCAACTCCTCCTCTACAGTCTGCCTCCCTGAGCCACCGCCCCAAGGCTGAGGCCAGCCACCCAGCGTGTGTGTGTGTGTGTGTGTGTGTGTGGTGTGTTGTGGGGGATTGACCATCCTTCTTTCTGATAAGGGAAACAGAAGAAAGACAAAAATCTCAGTTTTCTCTAAAACAAGGCAGTTCCAGAAATAGAGATTTTTCTGAGGTTCCAAGGGCCAAGAGAGATATTGAAAAGAAAATCCAAGACAACCAGGCATGCCATCTGGGCTGCCCTCTCCAGGAAACTATTAGTAGCTGGGAGGAACACGAAGCCCCTGTGGTGCTCAGAGGGCCGAGCCCTCTGGTTTTCTAGAGAGTTCCCATGACCCCCAGCAGGAGAGTGGAGTGTGAATTGTCGGGGTGAATCAAGCTAACTTTAGGGCTAAGACACTGAGACCCAACCTCGTTTGGTGCAGTGTAATGAGACCAGGGTCCTCAGTTATTACTAAGCTGCTATTTGATTCTAAACAAGTCATTAAAATTTCTCTTTTTTTTATTCCCCAGTTCTATTTTCTTAAGGAAATAATTTATCAGTTAAAAATGCTTTTGGCTAAGAGAAAGAGAAAACCCAGACAAGACAGACTCAAAACATGGAATCGTTTACTATTTATCTAAAAAGGAGCTTGTTTAAGTGGGTGGTCAGGTCAGTTGACTCAGTTGGTCAGTGATACCTTCAAGACATTATTATTGTTACTATTAATTCATCCTCTCAATGAATATTTATTGGTACCTACTGTGCATTTATTCGAGTTATTAATGTTATTACTAATATGTATTATTTATTATTAATATTAGTATTTATTCTTCTGTGGATGCAAAAATAAATCTAATCCATCCCTGCGAGGGAGGACTAAGACATAGAAATATATGGACTCTTTAAACATGTCCTGTAAAACACCCTTGCTAAGTCTGCAAGTCTCATATTTAGCCCTCTTTAAATCCTGGTAACACTTAGAGACTTCATAATGCTCCTTATGCTGTGGGTGTTGATCAAGGTCTAAATGCACCAATAACTTTTCTTTTTTTATTTTTGCGGTACTGAGGATTGAACCCAGGGGCAGTCTACCTCTGAGCTACACCCCCAGCCCTATTTTTTTATTCTTTATTTTAAAACAGGGTCTCACTAAGTTGCGGAGGGCCTCACTAAGTAGCTAAGGCTGGCCGCGAACCCGGATCCTCCGGTCTCAGCCTCCCAAGTACCAAGATTACAAGAGTGCGCCACCACGCCCAGCTCACCAGTAACTTTTCTTAATGCTTGTTCTGATGTAGGTGACAGATCACACAGATGGGAAACATATCATTGCCCATTTCCACGAATGGCAGGCCGGAACCGGGCTCATCCTTTCTCGAGCCCGGAAACTTCCCATCGCCACCATATTTACAACCCACGCTACGCTACTTGGGCGGTATCTCTGTGCAGCGAATATCGATTTCTACAACCATCTCGATAAGGTGAAGAGCCCCCTCCCATCCACCTTTCTTTCAGATCCTGCAAGCTGAAGGATGAACAGTATTGATTATTACATTTCATCTGCCAACCAGATGACAGAAATGCCCTTTTAGCTCATCAGGATTCATGAAAAGGCTTTTCCTGGGTGACAGGCGGCTGATGTGGTCTAACTGTGCCCAGAGTGCAAAGGAGCGTAGAGGTGAGCCGCCTGGTTTCTGTCCTGCTTTGGACAGAGGGGCATGGTAGGAGTAGACATGCTGGACCAAGGCTGGGCTCCTGTTCCTCCCCTTGCTTGGGAACTGCTGGGAAGACCCTGGATCCACACCCAGCTCTGAGTGGCAGTTGGGGAACAGGGATTCTAGGCATGCAGATGTGCACTACGAACACAACTTCCTCCTCCCAGCAAGCAATTTCTTGGAAGCACATCCTAGTTTGATAGGTCCAGGTTTTCCTGTGAATCTGTGCTGCATGGGGCGGGCAGGAAAGAAGTTATAGAAAACAGGGGTATGGTCCTTGTGGCCAAAGAGTTAAGTTTGCTCATTTTAGGAGTCTATGCAATTACATGACCCCAAATAATTCAGTTTACATTTCTTTTATTTTCCATTAGTTAAGTTAGAATAATAAACACCTTTTATATAATCAGGTCAACAATATTAACAAGGCATTTGAGTGCCATAAATTCAGAGGTCTTGCAGATTTGCTCTCTGTATTACCAATCCAATCAATGTGTAGCCACTTTAAGATTTAGTTTCATTATCAGGAAAATTAGGACATTGAAAAGCTGATTTCTAAAGACTTTCCCAAAACAGAACATGGTGGCACACGCCCGGAATCCCAGGATTTGGGGAGTCTGAGACAAGAGGATACCAGTTTTACCCCAGAGCATCTTTCTAGTAAATTCTTCTGCCCGGCATCTAGAAGATGACAAGTCAGCAGTTAGCTTTTGAGTAAAACCCACTTCCACAACAGAAGCCCCTATGCTCCCAGGAGGTTTAGAATTTGGGTGATACAGAAAAACAGAAACTTAGATGCATGACGTGTTTTTAGAAGTTCAACCCAAGGAACAGATCATAAGCGAGCCTTCGAGGGACACTGTACGTCCATTCAGGGTCAGTTTCAGCAAGTTCTGATTCGGGTATGTGAACATGGAGAAACACACACAAACGAGAAAAAAGAATCCAACTCTTGCAAAAGCAGAAGGATTCCACCAATTTTACTCAATAATAATTGCTGACCTGAAACTCTTTTTGTTAATAGTAACTCCACAAGGGTCTTAACGTTGGCTTAAGTTTTTAGCACAATTTTTTTTTAGCAAAAAGAGCCTTGTAATCATTTTCAGTCAGCCTATAAATTTTCTGAGAACTTTCAAGATGTTTCTAAACTTGCTCCCGTTAAATGCAGTCATTGATCAATTACCTCCAACTGTAATGTGTAGAGACTTGATTTTAAAAAAAAAGACCTTTAGTTTTCTTATGTTTTGGCCTCTTTTTGTTTAATACCAGCAGTATTTCCTGGATGGAAATCTGAGGACAGTTCTGTTTGGGATTAGAAAATGAAGCCAGGCATGGTGGCACACGCTTGTAATCCCAGTACTTGGGAGGCTGAGACTGGAAGATCACAGGTTTGCGGCCAGCCTCAGCTACTTAGTGAGGCCCTCTGCAACTTAGTGAGACACTGTTTCAAAATAAAAAAAAAATTAAAAAATAGGGCTGGGGATGTAGCCCCGAGGTAGAATGCCCCTGGGTTCAATCCCCAGTACTGCAAAAAAAAAAAAAAAAAAGCAGTCATTGATCAGTTACCCCCTGACTGTAATGTGTAGAGACTTGATTAAAAAAAAAAAGACCTTTAGTTTTCTTACGTTTTGGCCTCTTTTTGTTTAATGCCAGCAGTATTTCCTGCATGGAAATCTGAGGACAGTTCTGTTTGGGATTAGAAAACGAAGAAGGAAGCCTTAGACCATTGTTTGATGGATTTTTAACCCCTTCCTCTAAGTTAGTTTCGATTATAGGGTTACCCTTCTCTTTCACCAGACTGGGTGTGACCAGTTAATATGTACTTTACCTCATTCTTTGTTCATTTGTACACATTATCCAGAGTTGAATAAAAAGTTGTGGGCATGCATAAAAACTCAAGAAAGTAAGACTCGTTGTCAAAAGAACCGGGTCTAGATAGGTGTTAGATGTTGGAATGATCAGAGACTTCCCTGTACGATGCTACATAAGTGGGGGTGTAGACCTCAGGGGTGAACAGCGTGTAAAGTCAGAGGCGTGGCCATTCCTACCTCATGCCTCACAGAGAAGGGAGCCCCACGGGACCGGGGGAGGCAGAAGCCGCACATGTGTCTGGCCTCATGAAGACCTGTCATGAGATCACCAGGGTCTCCCTAAGTTGCTGAGGCTGGCCTTGAACCTGTGATCCTCCTGTCTCAACCTCCCATGTACTGGGATTACAGGTGTGTACCACCACACCTGGCTAAAAGTGATTTTTAAAATATTAATAGTTATGCATTTTAGCAATTTTTTTTTATTTCTTTTGGTCCTGGGGATTGAACCCAGAGGCATTCTACCTCTGAGCTACACCCCAGCCGTATTTTATTTTTATTCCTATTTTATTTTTATTTTGAAACTGGGTCTCGTTAGGTTGATGAGTGTCTCACTACTTGCTGAGGCTATCCTCGAACCTGCGATCCTCCTGTCTCAGCCTTTCGTGCACTGGGATCACGAGAGTGCATGACCATGCCCAGCTTAGCAATGGGTTTAATGAAAATGTGTTGGTACTTTTCTGGTGACCATACAATTCCACGCAGCCTTAAGGAAAACACCCTTGGTGAAATCTGTGATTTTGCTTTGCACGCTTGCCTGCGTGTTTGTTGTCACAGTTCGACATCGACAAGGAGGCGGGGGAGAGGCAGATCTATCACCGCTACTGCATGGAGAGGGCAGCCGTCCACTGTGCACACGTGTTCACCACCGTGTCAGAGATCACAGCCGTGGAGGCGGAGCACATGCTGAAGAGGAAGCCTGGTAATGACCGTGCCTTGGCGGCCAGCCACTGCAAAGTTCCCAGTGACGCCGGACTGCGAGGACTGTTGTTTCTCCAGCATAGAACAACAGAGGGAAAACTGCACGGGCTGTGATCAAATGTTTATACATATTTTAATTCTTTTTTCTTTTTTTTTTTTGCAGTACTGGGGATTGAACCCAGGGGCATTCTACTTCCAAGCTACACCCCCAGCCCTATTTTATATTCTTAATTTGGAAACAGGGTCTTACTAAGTTGCAGAGAACCTCACTAAGCAGCTGAGGCTGGCCGTGAACCCGGATCCTCCGGTCTCAGCCTCCCAAGTACTGGGATGACAAGCGTGCACCACCACACGTGACATTTATTTTAATTGTTGATTTCAGTAGGTTTTCAGTGAAAGCTCCACTCAGCTGCGCAGGGAGAATAGCAAGACTCCAGTTTATGTTTGTTGAATGAATGAGCTATGCTTCTAACGCCTCCAATGAATGCAGCTGTCATAATAATTTGGTATGTGTAAGGAACTGACTGGACATTTCTCCTTTAAGAAAACGAAAGCAAGGAATGTATTAGAAATGTGTGTGAGATTACCCCAGCCCTACATCTTATAATATTGCCTCCTTGGTACTTTGGGCTAGAAACCTGCTATTTTACTTTTCCCCAGATCTCCTTCAAAGTTTACCTGGAAACTTTTGAAACTCACCCAGAGTGCATTGCAAGGAAGTGTTTTCATAAAACATGGCCGTGTCACCTGGTCACAGCTGATGGGTTCAACAGGAGACACCTGGCATACGTGGGGCTGATGAGCAGGCTCCCCTGAGCTGGAGTCTGCACAGACGAGTCTCTGTTGGAACGCACCCCTCTGCGATGGTTTTGTGTTGAATACATGTTCCTGGCTGTGTGACACTGGAAAAGCTACTTAACGTCCCTATGCCCTATCTGCATACTGTGGCTAGTAATCCTATCTCTTACGTAGAATTATTGCAACAATTTAAAGAATTCATAGATGGGAAGAACTCAGCTTTTGTGCCTGGTTCATGGGAAAGGTTCAGCAAAGTTCTCAGTTATTATTTTGTATGGATCACAGCTGAGAGTTTCCCAAGGGTTTGTCGGTATTCCTGGCTGCCCACGAGTTCCTAGCTCAGCCTGGAAGTTCCAACGGAACTGTAAACACTTTGATCTCGTCCCCTTTCCACGAGTGGTGTGTGCACGTGGTGGCTCTCTTGGGAATTGTGAAACCTTCGAATGTGTTGTGGTGCAAGAAGTCAATGTGCTTTCGTTAATCATTAAACATATAAATTTCCCAAGACTAATGATGTGAGTATATGACTTATTTAAATGAAGTCATTGCATAACCAATTAATTATGCTCACACAACTGAACTAGTCAAGCTCATTAATAAAACAAAATTAACTGGGTGTGGTGGCGCACACTTGTAATCCCAGTACTTGGGAGGCTGAAACAAGAGGATCGCAGGTTTGCAGCCAGCCTCAGATACTTAGTGAGGCCCTCCGCAACTTAGTGAGACCCTGTTTCAAAATAAAGAATAAAAATTAGGTCTGGGGGTGGAGCTCGGAGGTAGAATGCCCCTGGGTTCAATCCCCAGTACCACAAAAAATAATAATGATAATAAAAATAATAAAACAAAATTGACAGCAATACCAACCAGAGAGGGGAACTACTCACAAATTGAAGATGCCCTTGCTTGTATAGTAAACATGGAGCGGATCTTTTTTAAACACTATGGTAATGATTAAACTCTATCCTAATATTTTTACTATAGAGAAAAAGCTACATGTTTAACTATGTCGCTGTGTAAGAGTGCCCGTAGAATTTTCTATCTACCCATGAGGCATGAGAACATGGCTTAAACCTTAGTTCTTAAGCCGTGGAGGCAGCGGTGTGCTAGAGACACTCGGACTGATTCACAAGGTCTGGCTGTTAAAGTGCAGGGTGCATGAAGGTGTTGCCAAACCCAGGCGTTATTAAACATTAAATTATCTAACTTAAAATTAAATAACTATATAAATACTCCAAAGTATACTCCAAAATCATCACTTTCTGATGATTTTTCTACATTTTACTATAATCTATACTTCTAGGTGATATATATATATATATATATATATATATAATTTATGTAGTAAAAGTACTAGAACAGTGTTACTAAAAATACGTACTCAGTACAGACACAATTTTTCCAAACATTTGTAAGTATTATGTACAGGAGTTGACCCTCCATCATCATTTAAAATACTGCATCTCTACTGAACATGTATTTTTTTTGAGACCCTGTTTCAAAATTTAAAAAAGGGCTGGGGGTGTAGCTCAAAGGTGGACTGCCCCTGGGTTCAATCCCCAGTACCACACACACACACACACACACACACACACACACACACACAAATTCTTCCAAATGATTTCACATATTTATAATTTTAGCTCAAATCTTTATTGCAAATATTACCGTCACCACATGCTAGAGTTTTTGATATAGCTTCTTTTTTTCTTGCTTTTGTTTTTATTGCTTCTAAATGTGATTACGCATGCAATCAACTCAGTAGCTATTTTCTATCATGTGCTCTGACTAATCTCTCTTGTCATAGACCAATCTATTGAAAACCAAGACTGTCTTCTTGCAACAAAATTTTCTGGGCAGGATGAATCAGTTGTATTAGAAAGAAGAAATTAGGCCAGGCTCTGTGGTGCACACCTGTAATCTCAGCTACTTGGGAGGCTGAGGCAGGAGGATCACAGGTCTGAGGCCAGCCTGGGCAACTTAATGAGACCCTGTCTCAAAATAAAAAGGGCTGGGGATGTAGCTCAGTGGCAGAGTGCTCGCTTACCAGGCACAAGGCCCTGGATTCAATCCCAGCACTGAGAGGTAGGGAGGGGAAATTAGACTAATAAATAAGAAATTTCATTTCATTTCATTGTACTAGCCACCCATTATTGTTTAGATCAGGTACTCCCAATTTCCTTTTTCAACCAAAAGATTGAATTCTGAAGTTTTATAAATTTTAAATTCCATGGTAGTCACAAACGAGAAATGTCAATAGATATCCAATTTTATAGTTTTTTAAAAACATGGGTTTTTTTTTCCCCTATAATGGTGCTGCCTCTCTTAGGAGAATTTCATTATTTTGCTTGACTTTTCCAGATGTAATTACTCCAAATGGCTTGAGTGTTAAGAAGTTTTCAGCCATGCATGAATTCCAAAATCTACATGCCACGTACAAAGCCAGGATCCAAGATTTTGTCCGAGGTCATTTCTATGGGTATGCTTTCCTTTATTAAAAAAAAAATTAGCGTGCGATTTACCAGACCTTTCGTCGAGAGAAAACAGGGTGGTCACAACGAATGCTTCTCTCCCAGGCCTGTTGTGCTTGGACAGAATTCGCGCGTACGCTCTGTCCCAGTTGCTTTCCTCCACTGGAAATGTGTTTTGTTTTGTTTTGTTTTGTTTTAGTCATCTGGATTTTGATCTTGAGAAGACCCTATTTCTTTTCATTGCTGGGAGGTATGAGTTTTCCAACAAGGGAGCGGACATCTTCCTCGAATCCTTGTCCAGGCTCAATTTCCTGCTGAGGGTAAGAGAGCTCTGGGCCCCACCCCTGGTCTCCTAGGGAGGACTTCCTTCTGTGGGAAGCCAAGGGCTTTCTGGCTAATTTGTTTCTAAGAGAACATGTGGTTCTGGAAAATTAAAATGATAATCTTATTCTGAGACTAGCTCTACCCTTTAATTCAGATTTTGGAGTAACCATGTTGTTCAGTTGTACATTTATCTCTATTTTGTCAAGTACATATTGCAAAGAGACCCTCACATTTTATGTGCTATGGTTTTTTTGTATGTGTGTGGAACAGGGAGTTGAACCCAGGGGCATTCTACCTCCGAGCTACACTTCCCCAGCCCATTTTTTATTCTTTATTTTGAAACAGGGTCTCACTAAGTTGCAGAGGGCCTCACTAAGTAGCTGAGACTGGCCGCGAACCTGTGATCCTCCTGTCTCAGCCTCCCAAGTACTGGCATTACAAGCATGCGCCACCACGCCTGCCTGCACATGATTATTTTGAGGACTGGTTTCAATTGTGTGTTCAAGGTGGCACAGCGCTGTCACACAACAGTGCTGAGCATATGTGTGTTCCTTTACTTTAGGCCCTTAAACCAAAATGCCACATGGTGACAATCAAGAAGGTTAACAAAAAAATATAAATAATCTATGCGTGCAAATTGATGTAGATACACTAAAAAAATTACAGATAACAAACTAGAACAAAATCCTCATGTTTCTCATACAACATTGTAAAGAATTTATTTTGACTTTGTAATATTAGCTTTCATTAAAGTTTTCTTTTTAGCCATGGAAAAGCAGAGTGATATCAGTAGCAACTGTTGCCTATTCTAGATGACAAATGCCACAAAAATAGTTTGTTGTTTCCTTTAATAAATGGTTTATTTCAAACTATTAATTAGCAAATATTGACTGCAAGCCAGATTTAAATGGGAATTCCTAAAATAGACTCCGGGAGATGGAAGTAATTTCTCTGTGAATCATCAATAAGTAGTGTCTTTGTCTAGTGTCATGTAGAAACACCATTCTTTAAAGTTTAAGATCCGCCTGTCACGGTGCTTTTTACCTTTGCTAGCTGACTGTGTGGTGTTTCCTAACCCTCATCAGATGCACAAAAGCCACGTTACGGTGGTGGTGTTCTTCATCATGCCTGCCAAAACAAACAACTTCAACGTGGAGACCCTGAAGGGCCAGGCGGTGCGGAAGCAGCTCTGGTAATCTCCCGTCTTGTGAACGGTCTCCAGCAACCAACGGGAAGGGAATCGTCTTGACATGTGTGGTCTCTGAGATAGCTCCTTGGACAGGGATTCTTCCTTAAGATGACTGTTCTACATAAATAATAATTGGTTCTCTTCTCATTGTGCTACTGTGTTCGATTATGTGATGCCTGTAATATCATAGGGGTTGTTAGAAATTCTGGAACTGGCCGCCCTATGAGGAGCAGGCCTCTGCAGGAATTTCTAAAGAGCGTTGAATATGTGTTAACTTTTTATTGGGGAAATTTTTTTTTTATGGTACTGGGGATTGAACCCAGGAGCATTCTACCTCTGAGCTATGCCCCCAGCCCTATGTTTCATTCTTTATTTCAAAACAGGGTCTCACTAAGTTACGGAGGGCCTCACTAAGTAGCTGAGGCTGGCCGCGAACCTGTGATCCTCTGGTCTCAGCCTCCCAAGTACTGGGATTACAAGCATGCACCACCATACCCAGCCTTATTGGGGAAATTTTAAAGTATATGTCAATGTGAAGAGATCCGTGTGATGACTCCCTCCATACTCAGCCCTGATCAATGATTATTAATCAATTCCCAAAATTGTTTTGTTCATACCTCCATCCAGCGCTTGTCCCTAGTCCCAGTCACCCGGGCTGTCACCAGGCAGAAAAGTTTAAGGTCCCCGGTCTGGTCGGGTGCCTATTGTCCCAGCGCTGGAGTGTCTCACTCGAGCTAAGTTGGCAAACGGGAGGGAAAATGAGAGAAGAGGCTGTCAAAAAGACACGTGTAATTTCAAAGAATGCTGCCAAAACCACAGCATCATCAGGCCAAAGAAAGACAAAGAGTCATGCTACCCTCTAAAGTAGAAACCTTTGTATTTCAAACAGGGACACTGTCCATTCGATGAAGGAAAAGTTTGGAAAGAAACTCTACGATGCACTATTAAGGTAGGTGCTGGGAATAAATACTTCACATGTATAGGGATTCCCTATTTAAACTTAACAATTTTGACACACTATCATGTACTTATTTTCTTCCAAACATAAAGGAATTAATAGGCTTTGAAGACATGTTACGTCTAGTGAGCAGTGTTTCATCCTTCCCTTGACAATTCTGCTTCTTGTTTGGGGTGGTTAGCGAATGATAACTATTTTGGCATGATTCTTGAAAACTGAGCACCAGCACACAGCTTGTACTTACGAGAACACAGTTGGTCATGCAGGTGGGTTCTAAGTCAGCGGGGCTTGTAACAGGTTAATATGTTGACCAGAAGCTGAGGGAAATGTCAAGTCAAAATAAAGATTGACTTGACGTATGTATTAAATACTCATTTATTAGCCAGGCATGGTGGCATGCACCTGTAATCTCAGTATTTAGAAGGCTGAGACAGGAGGATTGCAGGTTCAAGGTCAGCCTCAGAAACTTAGTGAGACCCTGTTTCAAAATAAAACAAAATAGGACTGGGGGTGTGTCTCAGAGATAGAACTCCTCCGGGTTCAATCCCCCCACCGCACACACACACATACACACACACACACACACACACACACACACACACACACGTATTTATTGATATGTTAAATCTAAGTTAACATCTTTACTTAATAAATATAACATGAGTAACATAAATGAAATACATAATGTAGATGTATATGTCTGACACTTAGACAGCACTTAATTAGTGCCAGCTATTTTTATTTTTATTATTAACACTGTTTTTCTCACAGAGGAGAAATTCCTGACATGAATAATATTTTGGACCGAGATGACCTAACGATTATGAAAAGAGCCATCTTTTCAACTCAGGTAAACAGGAAAAGAAACTGCTCACCATTTTTATAATTATTTAATCAATCTAGCTCAATATGTTAATTTGTTGGCATGTGCTAACGGGAAATTTTTAGACCTGAGAATTAGAAAAGACATTCACACATAGTCACTTAAATGATGACTGTTCATTTGTGGGTAGTTTTAAGGGCCTCTTTTTAAAATAGCTTGAAATTTGTCTTTGTATCCACCTGCAGAATCCATTTAGAACTAATATATCCAAAACTGTGTGCACTATCCTAAGGAAAAAAAAACTAATTTTTTCCAACAGCATAAAATTTACATCACAGTAGAGAAGAGTGTGAATATTTCTCAGTTAGGTAGAATTATCGCAAGAAAGGTAAAGCAAATGATTTAGGCATGCACCTGAACCCTTGTCAAAATGGGGAGGTGCCAGGCACTAGAAGCCAGCTCTGCCAGGAAATTCCAGGACAGTTGGTCTTGAGTTACAATTCCAGGACACCCTTAGGTTCCAGCGAAGTCCCCAAAGCAATCACAAAGCCCAGACCTTTCATACAGAGGCTCCATTGTTCCTAGTCTGTGCAAAGAGTTGTCGGGCCCATTCTCGTCCTCCGAAGCACACGCAGATCAGGGTCATGTCAAAGACCCAGGAGCATAAGGGCCACAGGAAATGCCAGGGACTCTTGTTCAATTAGTCACATGGATGACTTCTTCCCTGGCCTGACATTCGTCCCTGACACTTCAGCGACAGTCTCTGCCTCCTGTGACCACCCACAACATGATCGATGACTCCACGGACCCCATCCTTAGCACCATCCGACGGATCGGGCTTTTCAACAGCCGAACGGACAGAGTCAAGGTAGAAGGCCTGGGTTCTGGGGCCACCTGGGTCACCAAATGCATTTCACAGCATTGATCGGAAGCCTCTCTTAGGTTTAACGTCTACCGCAAATATTGTAAGCCTTTCGAAAGAAAACGAATTCTGCTTCTTGTTTTGGGTAGCTAGCGAATGATAACTATTTGGCATCATTCCTGAAAACTGAAGCATATTCATGCTTTTGAGTTACAATCCTAGCATCTATTTTCATTGCATAGTACTATCAACAAGCATAAAAAATGACCTATTTTTAAATTTTTTTTCTGTATGTGTGTGTGCATGTGTGTTACTGAGGATTGAACTCAGAAGCATTCTACCTCTGAGCTACACCCCCAGCCCTTTTCATTTTTTGCTCTGAAACAGGGTCTCTCTAGGTTGCTGAAAGTCTTGCTAAATTGCTAAGGCTGTCCTTGAACCTGGGATCCTCCTGTCTCAGCCTCCCAAGTACTGGGATTACAGGCGTGCACCACCACGCCCAGGTTTATACTCAGTTTTTAAACACCAGCACATCACTGCAAACTGGCCATGGTAAATATGCTGCCTCTTACTCTGAGGGGAAAATATTCTGAACAGGGCAGTGACTGACACTATTAACTGGTCACTCCTGTTGTGGTGGTACATGGAGAACTTCATGGACTAGAAGCAGGGAGATGCGGTCGGAGGCAATTCCTCCAGGAGAGAGAGGATGGTGGCTTGGGTCCGGTCCGTTGGTATAACCTCATCTCAAGGAGATTCCTAGACCACCTCTCTGTCCCTCAGTCCATCTCACTCAGCTAACTCAGGTGTGGGGCGTGCCTCAGTTGTCCCCTAAGTAGCTCCTCTCTTTCCTGCTTGAGCTGGGAATAAATTGATAAATAAGACAAGGGTCATTCATTGCAGAACCAAATATAAGCTTTTTGGCTGATGAAGGTCAGAGTAGAAGATGTAGTTTAGTGCGAGAGTAGAATTGGGCCTGCCAATTTCCTGTCCTGCAAACTAAGCCCTGAGCCTAAAGGAAAGCTGAGTCTATAGAGTAGATAGAAAACACGAGGATTCTGTAGTATTGAAATAACCACATTGTAGGGGAATTTTTGCTCTATTTTATCTCTTTTTTTTTCATTAGAGTTTTCCTTTTTTAGGTGATTTTGCACCCAGAGTTTTTATCCTCCACTAGTCCCTTATTGCCCATGGATTATGAAGAGTTCGTCCGTGGCTGTCATCTTGGAGTATTCCCATCATACTATGAGCCCTGGGGTTACACTCCAGGTATGTGACATGTATAGATCATGGGATGTTTTAGGTTTTGTTGTATATTATTTTATGTGCATGTTTATATTGAAGTTGATATGTGCTTTCTACTAAGTTTTTGATTTTTCAGCTTGTTTCAAAAAGATTTGGGTCAGATCTATCTCAGGGGTCAATTTTATGCTTTGTATATCCCAACTGAAGAGTAAGGACAAAGATTACATTAAGTATAGTGTGGTTGGGAATATTTTATTGGGTATTTGAGTTATTGCTTCATTGCATTACAAAGAAAATAGAATAATTTACAACGATTATATATTACTTAGTTATCTCTACCCATCCTATCTGTAAATGGGAAAGAGAAATTGACTGCAAGTAGGGTTGATGTATAAAGCTTTATTTCCTTAAATTCATTCAATGAACATATATTGAACTTGCATGGTTACCTGACATTCTACTACAAAGTGTATTAATGGATATTTAATTTAAAAAATAAGGATCTGTGAACCTCTATGGAGTTGTAGGCAAAATTTTGTATGCATGGGTACATGAGAGTGTCTTTTTGGGTATGGAGAAGTTCTGGAATTTTCATCAGATTCCCAAAGGAGTTGGTAATCCCTATCCCCCTCCCCCTAATTAGAGCACCTCTGTTCCCTAGTCACAGAGTGAAGCCAAGGGGAGATTGTTGAAAAGCTGAAGAGGAAGCCACTGTCCAAACCATATTACTTCATGGGTAATGGGGAGATCCCTTTTTACACATCCCCACTCAACTACCAAGAGTAATTCATAATCAAATATAAATTTCCTGTTAATAGTGCAGATATCTGCCAGGCACGGTGGCACACACCTATAATCCCAGTGGCTGAGACAAGAGGATCTTGGGTTTAAAGTCAGAGCCTTAGCAATTTTGTGAGCCTCTCAGCAACTTGGCGAGACCCTGTTTCCCAATAAAAAATAAAATAGGGCTGGGCATGTAGCTCGGAGGTAGAATGCTCCTGGGTTCAATCCCCAGTACCACTCACACACAGGCACAAAAATGCAGACATCCTTGAAAACAATAGAGTTGGGTTTTTTTTTTTTTTTTTTTTTTGCTGTACTGGGGATTGAACCCAGGGGCTTTCTACCTCTGAGCTACACCCCCAGCCCTGTTTTTTATTCTTTATTTTGAAACAGGGTGCCACTAAGTTGCAGACAGGGTCTCACTAAGTAGCTGAGGCTGGCTGTGAACCCGGATCCTCCTGTTTCAGTCTCCCAAGTACTGGGATTACAAGTGTGTGCCACCATGTCCGGCTAAAACAGTAGATTTTTAACGACACATCAGATATTTTCTGGGAAACAGGTGTTGAGGGAGGACTAAAAGATATCATTGGTTCACTGAGCACCTAAGAGAGTGGAAAGGGTTTGTGCCACAGAAATTTGTATGAGTAGAGAAGCTGATCATGCCAAAAGTATGTGTATCCCATCCCGTAAACTTGCCAAGGAGAGACACAAGCTTAGAATGGGGCAAACACATGAAACCAGTTGGACTTAGACAGTGGAAGGTAGTAATTCAGAGCAAGAGATCTGGAACTGGGCGCCTGGCTTCAAATCCCAGTGCCACACATCCCCTGTCCTTGTGAAGCTGGACAAATTACTTAACCTCTCTGTCCTTCTATTTCTTAACCAGTAAGATGGGGATAATGAAAGCAACACTTCACAGGGTTTGTGAAGAGATCGAATGTGTTATTAATGCACGTACAGAGCTCAGTACCGCGCCTGGCACGAAGTAAGCACTGCTATTCTTAGGCTGACTGGGGCTCTTTTCTCCTCTAAATGCATATGAGGAGCAGAAGCTGGTGTGGAATCAAGCCTGTAGCAGATGGTGTTGATGTTGATTGACTGATGAGAAGCCTCTCGCATGAATGACAATGGAGTCAACATGACATGACAGCTGAGGGGGCTGGGGAGGAGAGATATCTCTCCCTCCTACCTTCCCTCCACCAGTGTCTTACTTTTATTGAGGGTTATAACCAAAACATTGTAAGAAATTTTTAATCACAGGAAGCAGTCATGGGGTGAGTCAGGGAAAACCATCAAGGTAGCCACAGATGAATCAGGGAAGGAAAAAGTAAACAAGGAAGTTGTCAGGGGCTTTGGTCCTTGGAGATTTGTCTGCGTGCAGAAATCTCTACTTGGGTGGGCAGTTTGTGCCCCTCCCAAGCCAGACCAAGGTGACCTCAAAGTTGATGACTAACAAGCTCCCGACACAAGCCTTTGTCTCTTTCTCTGACAGCTGAGTGCACCGTCATGGGTATCCCCAGTGTCACCACGAACCTCTCCGGCTTTGGCTGCTTCATGCAGGAGCACGTGGCTGATCCTACGGCTTACGGTGAGACTTCTCATCATCCAGCTAATGGGAAAAACTGACCCTAACCAAACAGCAGGGCACCAGGTCTTACAGAGTCCAACTCTAAAGCCGTCCTGATAATTAAACTGATGTTCACACTTCCCGTTTAATGAAAAGTTGACTTGCATACAATGGAATTCTACTCAGCAATAAGGAAGAACAAAATTTTGTCTTTTGCAAGAAAGTGGAAGGACGTGGAGATCATTATGTTAAGTGAGATCAGCCAGTCACAGAAAGTGAAGGGTCCTATATTTTCTCTAATATGTGCAAACTAGGGAGTACAGGGATACCAGAGGGACTCCAGACAATGGAGGAGAAGCCTCAGTGGAGCCAGGGAGGTGGCCTAAGGGAAGGGGAGGGGGAAGACTGAGGTTCATTAATGGAATTACTACCATTGACTAAGTGTACATATGAGAATATACCAACATCAATCTCAGTACTCTGTATTGGGAAGGGGGGAAGATGGGGAGGTGGAGGGTGGGGGCACCAAGTGCTGCGTGCATGTATGTCACTGTCAACAAGATTTTCATTATGATGTGAGACTATAATGCACCAATAAAAGCACATAAAAAAATGGTGAAAATGAAAAAAGTTGACTTAATTATGTGGTCCATAGAGAAGAACGCTATTGATGGTAAATATATTGTGCAAAAGACAAAGTGCAGAAGGCGAGCAACACCTGGACACACTCCGCCCTTGACCTAGTTCTTTTTCTGGTCATCGTTTTTTTTTTCTGCAGTCAGGTTTGGCCCTCTACTTCCTAGAAGTAATATTATCATCACCATGGTCTTGGAGTATCTAGAATGGTCATATCTCGAACACATATAGTATTGTTTTCAAGGTCCATGTCAAGTTACAAAAATTTACTTCGATTTAAGATGGCAGGAGAATTTGCATACCATCATCTATCTGTTCGTATTACCCAGCATCAAGAAAAGTTAGAACGGGGTGGATCCTCTGCCTCTACCTGGCCACTTCTCTGTGTCCTCACAGTTAAACCACCACTGCTTCTCCTCAGGCTGGAGTGGTCAACTGTGGCTGCACAGTGGGAACATTGGGAAACCCCAAAAGCACTGATCCCCAGGTCCCGCCCCAAGATTCCGATTAGTGAGTAGCCCCTGGAGAATCAGGTTCCAGCCTTTGCCTGCATGGCTGTATTCTGCTCAGTAAGGCCCCCTCTGTGGCTCTGTGTTGGTGATGGTTTTAAACCTTTAGTTGGGCATCACCGAAGAAAGAGAAGCTTCGTAAAGGAACGAGAAAGGGGAGGCAATCGCTGAGTCAGCCAGTAGATGATGCATATGATAAGAGATGATAAATAGAAGAAGGCTATTTTAAGATGAGCACTGTTTTTTCACCTGTTCTTTGGCTTCTGTGGTCTTCAGGTATTTACATTGTTGACAGGCGGTTCTGTTCTCCGGACGACTCTTGCAATCAGCTGACTCAGTTTCTCTATGGATTTTGCAAGCAGTCACGCCGCCAAAGAATCATCCAGCGGAACCGGACGGAGAGGCTCTCGGACCTTCTGGATTGGAGATACCTGGGCAGAGTAAGCAGAGTAAACACAGAGGACCACTTTAAAAATTCCATGGGGCTATCAAAGTGCAGATGCTAGTCAGAATCTGTAAAGTCTCTGGGCGTGGAGGATCGCAGGTTCGCGGCCAGCCTCACCTACTTAGTGAGGTTCTCCACAACTTAGTGAGACCCTGTTTCAAAATAAAGAACAAAAAATAGGGCTGGGGGTGTAGCTCTGAGGTATGATGCCCCTGGGTTCAATCCCCAGTTCCGCAAATTAATAATAACAATAATAATAATAATAATCTGAAAGTCCATTCCATCTCCTAATTGTTAAAATCTCAATGTGTTCATGTACGTTTAATGGAAATGTTCCGAGTCCTCAACCCAATCTTCACATTTCATTAGAGTCCATCCATACTGGCATGTCTTCTTGACATCGTGCAAAGCTGACTATTCTAGGGCCGGTGCTTAACTTAGTGCGTTGCAGGTGTGCGGAACCAGTTCCCAACACAGAGGAGAACGTGGAGAGTCAAGTCTCTGCTCTTTCCCTCAAGGGACTGTGTAATTCCATTCGCCCTCTGCAGGCAGGGTGGAATGAGGCCGCCTTCCAAAGTGAGACGTTCAGGAGATGCCTCCTTCCGAATACACAGCCTAGACGGTCACATGCCTTAGAGCTGAACGATTTCATAATAAATCTATTGTCTTTGCCTCTCAGAAGGTGTAGACTGATAGATGCGAGCTGATCCCTCCTGGCCAAATGATAGTCCCTGCCGTTGGCTGAGTACCTACACAGTCATGCCAGGGCATATTGCAATGTGGAGGGCTAATTCTGCTGTCGTTGTTTTTTTTTTTTTTTAAGAAAACAGAAAGACAAGGCTCTTAGAAGTTATGTTTCTTAGTTAAGGCCTCATCCTTATGCCATGCCTCCATTCCTTCTCTGCAGAATGAAACCAGTGTTTTCAGTCCTTGGCGCTCAATTCAGGGCTCAGAACGGCCAGGGTGGCTCTTCCCCCTCAACTGTTTATAGCATTCTGTTGCCTGTGCATGGAAAAGTAATAAGACGATAAATTGTCATTTATTCCCTAATACTCAAAATTAGGATGAATGGATTCTGCCACTTTAAGATGAGTGTGTGTGAGTGTGTGTGTGCATGCACAAGCATTTTAGAATCAGGAGAATAAGGCCTTATATCATAAATTGGTTATTGATCTATTCAATCTTTTTTTAACCCATGAATCGGCTTTTTATCAATAGTATTACCAGCATGCCAGGCACCTGACATTAAGCAGAGCTTTTCCAGATAAATTCCACATGGAGCCCACGTCACCACCAGCGGTAAATATTTTGTTGTTGTTGTTGTCTTTTTTTTTTTTTTGTGGTACCAGGGATTGAACGCAGGGGCATTCTACCTCCACGCTACACCCCCGGCCCTATTTTTTATACTTT
>PVJS01007232.1:42500-47858 GCA_004027185.1 Glis glis | reverse complement strand
TAAAATGGGTGGGAGACAGAATAAGATACATAGAGACAGACTGACTGACCAAAAGCTCTACTATGAGAAGTTAATTGTGATCCTACCTAGGTAGTAAATTAAAGGCAATTTCTACTTTTTAATAATTTTCTGAAGTTTTTCAATGTCTGTGAGGGAGATTTTCATAATAAAAAAAAGATATTTCTGTTTTGAAAAACTGCCATGGGTATAAATGGGAAGAAACAGAAATAAGAGTGAGCGGCAAGTTATTATTCAAGTTTTGTGGAGCTAATTATTTCCATTTACTACTGTGAAGTCTTAATAGTAAAACTGTTAATGCCACAGAAGTAGCATGGAGAGATTTTAATGTAGTTCCAAACAAAGTCCCCATTACCTGTAAAACACATCCTGACATCTGCAACTCATGGATCTTAGAATGCTGGAGTTGAATGCCTGGCAGTGAGAAAGTCCTGGGAAACTGATAAATAATTATGTAAATTACCAATCAAGTTATTTAAAATTAATCTTATTTCAGATTCCATTATGTATGGCCATAAGGCAATACCAAGCCACTTTCTAGAGAATCTTGGGTTGCCTCCTAATTACATATAATTGGATTTTCTGCCTTGCATATTATCGGCAGTGGCTCCAGAATTATTAGCGTCATTCATCCCAGGAGTCTCCAACTGAGTGGAATCATGTATCCCAACACCTCCATCAAGAATAGAGCTTAAAACTGAGTCAAAGAAAAAAAGGAGTTGGTCAATTAGCATAGAGAGGAGATGCCTAAGGGGTTTCTAAATTACTGCCTTCCAATTTTTGATAGTAAAGTTATTAACCAGTTGAGCAAGAAACAGAAGGGAGTAAATAAACAAGTTAAATGAGATGGATTTCACTTTGGCCAAAGGGTGTCTTTCTTAATAGCATTCTCCTATTCATTCACCTAACATTCATGGAGCCTCCGCTGTAGTTCGAGCTCTGTCCAAGGTGCTGAAGTCGCTCAGTGTTGGCCAGCCAGGGTCTCAGTTCCTCAGGGGCCTGTAGTGTGATGGGGCTAGCTGTCTAGCTGTCAAGATTATAAAAACTGGAAAAGGCCATTGGAACTGATTAAGGAGTCTAATATCACTTGTCCTGGAATTATTAGACATCTCTCTGCTGAAAATAGGAAATGAACCATACAAATCATGCCCAACCTTGGAAACGCATTGTTTTTAGTTGTGTTGACTTTTGCATTTCTCTTCCAAGACTACTTTTTATTTGTGATACTAGGGATTGAACCCAGGGACATTCTACCTCTGAGCTACACCCCCAGCCCTATTTTTTTTATTTCTTAATTTTGAAACAGGGTCTCACTAAGTTGCGAAGGGCCTCACTAAGTAGCTGAGGCTGGTCACGAACCTGTGATCCTCCTGTCTGGGATTACAAGCGTGCACCACCACACCCATCCCAAGACTACTTTTTAAGCTGCTGTTTTTGAATAATCATTCTGTGCCAGTCACTGAGGTAAGAAAGAACTTAGGAGTTGTATCCACTCTACCCAATTTTTACTTTTAACAAATAATATTATTGTCCCCATTTTACAGGTAAGAAAAGTGAGGCTCAGATTACTTCAGTAACTTATATAATGAGAAAATAACAGAGGTGGGGCTTGCATCACAGTCTGACTCCAAAGCTCTCAAACAGCTTCCTCTACTGTATATTTCCTATGCTTAAAATCATACAATAGGGGAAGGGTTTTACAGATGGCTGACTATTTATACAACAAGCCCCTTCCTAAAAATAGCCAGGGACCTAACCTAGGCATGGAATATTTCTATCATAAATATCAACATTCTGTCCTTTAGGGCAGAAGTTGGAATCGAAGTTCCAGACACAGGACATAGCCCAGCATCCTGGGGCACCCACAGGAATGCTTGGCACACCAAATCACAAAGGAGAAGTTTACTATTCTGAAGCTCCACCCCTTTTCTGACTCTGATCTCTGGAACCAGCCTCATGTCTTGAAGTGGAGGTGTTGAATTTGAGTCACAAATGAGGGAAGCATTCGAGTGCATGCTGAATAGATTCTCTCCTTCCCTGCCCCTTGCCATCCTTGCGAATACCGTTCTCTGCTTCTCAACGACACATTGAGTTCTTCTGATACATCAGCTAGTTCCAACTCCTCCTGACTTGGGACAAAAGCAAGTCACTTCACTTTCCTAATCTCCAGTTCCCTCATAGATTTGCCAGGAGGTCTCTGTTTGTTTTCTGTTGCTATAACAAAATATTTGAGGCTGAGTACCTTATAAAGAAAAGAAGTTCATTTAGCTCACAGTTCTGCAGAGTCAAGGGCTGGTGCCAGCACCGGCTCAGCTCTGGCTATATCACAATATGGCAGATGGCATCATGGCAGAAACATGTGCAAGAGGAAGAGAGGAAATTGGATTACCAAAGAACCAGCTAGATTTTGAGTTGGGCCCCCAATTTTCCACCAAATATCAGTGATAAGATCGTCATTGACTACATCGATAAATGCTTCTTGAAAACCAGAGTTTTCCAAACATGGACCAGTTCCTCCATTAGCTTATATTCTTGTATCAGTTAGCTG
Organism: Glis glis; assembly: GCA_004027185.1. Taxonomy (NCBI): domain Eukaryota; kingdom Metazoa; phylum Chordata; class Mammalia; order Rodentia; family Gliridae; genus Glis; species Glis glis. The sequence continues at coordinate 45,292 of PVJS01007232.1, read as the reverse complement.
TTTCATTGTTGTGACCAAAGCACCTGACAAGAACCATTTAGAGGAGGAAGACTTTATTTGGCTCACAGTTTCAGAGGTTCAGTCCATAGTTGGCCAGCTCCAAGGAAGAAATATCATGGCGTCAGGGCATAGAGGAAGAAAGATGCTCAACTCATAATGGCCAGAAGCAGAGAGAGTGAGAGGAGGGGGCATTGGACAAATATAATCCTCAAGACCAGGCCCCCGGTGACCCACCTCCTCCAGCCACGCCCCGCCTCTGAACCTTGCTGCACTGGGAACCAACCTTTCAACACATGAGGTTTTGGGGGACATTCCAGCCCCACACCATAATCATTCTATAGACTGCTTTGAAACATAAATGTGGATGGACAGCTTTCCCAAAAGCGGTATTCCCTCGGATTTCTGTCCTTGTGAGAAGCAGCACTCCCAGTCTCCATATCTTTGAGCCTCATAAAAACCCTCTGTCCTCACATACTCTGGCCACCACCTCTTGCTCCTACAGGTCCTTGTACTGCTGAGCACAAAGAGAAAGAGAAAGAGAATGAAGGAAGGTGGGTGGTGTTGGCAAGACCATGTGTGGCAGGCCTTACTTTGCAGGTGGTCATAGTTTTCAGAATAATGTTTGCAACGCTGATTTCAGTAAATAATTTCACATGAACTCAGCCAAGTATCCCAGGAGGACACCCCTCCAGGTCTCCCACTGTCAGGATCTTGCCTGTTTTAAGACTTCTTCAATGAAAAACATCTGTAGTCGAATCTCTGCCTGCAAAGATTGCCCGGGAATGAAAGCTGAGTGTTTACACATCTTACCTAGTTAACTCTTTGAACAAGCTCACCTGTTCACAGTTCTTGTGTTGATGTGTAAAGAGGAGATAAAAAATAATGCTGGCAACCCATCATAGTAACAACGGCTAATTATTATACATTCTTTTAACTGATACTAAGCCAGCTAGTGCACATGTGTTGGCTTTTTTTATGTTCATCCCACCTAGTAAGCAGTTATTATTAGCACCTCTCTTTAACAGGCAGGGAACTGAAGCTCAGAGAGGTTCGGTCAACTATCCAGGGTAACAGAGCTGTGGAATCCGGATTGGAACTCTCACTAGACGGCCCTCAGCCTGGACTCTAAGTCGCTCACCGTCTTTGGGTTCTATATCTGGGAAAAGCAGATAAACACTGGTCACAATTGCTGTCCTGATCTCAATGAGCTATTTGAGGGTTTTGTTTTCTTTTTGCTTCTGAATAAGATATAAGATTTACAAAAACAGAGCTCTCTGTAAAGCTGTGTGCACCGAGGATGAAGACGCAGGCAGTGGAAGCTGTTTAGACAAAGCCTGGGTGGCCTCGTGGCAGGACAGTCCCCCTTCCAGACCCTCCTGCCTCCACCACCTTCTGCCTCCCTTATTTGGAAGCCTTTTCGATTTTTTTGCTAAGGCACCCTTGGAGTTTGATGTGGTCTTCCCTGAGAGCTTATAGGAGACTTTTATTTCTGTCTTGTGTTTCAGGAAAAATGAAGAGAGAAGAAGGAAAAAAAAAAGAAACCATAGGTGGGTTAAGAGGCAAGTTATCTTTTTAGCACTCATTTAAACAATCAGCCAGAGTTGTGTCAGACATGGATTCCTGAATCTTCAAGCCATTCTTTTCTACCACAAGAAAAACAAACTGTCAACAAGAAACTAACTCAAGGACTCCTCCAGAGGCTGGGGATTCAACATTAAAAGCTCCATTCACCAATTGGTGTTAGTATTAAAAATTATTATAATAATAACATTATTATAATATTTCACATAGAGCTGGGCATGGTGGCACACATCTGTCATCCAGTACTTGGGAGGCTGAGACAGGAGGATCGTGGGTTGGAAGCCAGCCTCGGCAACTTGGTGAGGCCCTTAGCAACTTAGCCAGACCCTGTTCCCAAATAAAAAAATAAAATAGGGCTGGGGGTGTAGCTCAGAGGGAGAATGTGCCTGGGTTCCATCCTCAGCACCACAAAAAAAAATAACATTACTATTACATATAGTATAATGATGTTTTTATTGCTCATCATATTCCAAGTCTTGTGCTAAATGATTTATGTACACGATCATATTTGATTGTCTGAAGCCTATAAAATAGAAGTTATTATTATTAGCTCCATTTTACAGTTTAAAAAAATTAGGCTCAGAGGGATTAAGCCATTTCCCCCCCTTGTCAATAGCATAGCAGGGATTCCCGCCCAAGCCTGCCTGTGCCCCACGCCAACTGCTAATCAATCTCTCCTCTGCCCAGAGTGAGCACATGTCACTTGTAAAAGGCCAGTCAATAGTTTCAGCATTGCTGTCCATAAAGTATTTGCTGCAAATCTACTGTCACATAGCATGAATCTACCCGACCTACTGTGGGAAACACAAAAGCAGCCATAAACAAGAAGAAAACAAATGGATGTGACAATAAAACTTTATTTACAAAAGCAGGCCAACAACCAGATTGGAACCAAAGGCCAGGGTGCCAATGTTCTATTCCTTCATGGAGGAGAGAGGAATGGAGCCGAGCCTGGTGAAGGCCGAGTAGACTTAGCAGGTGGAGAGAGGAAGAAAAAGGAAAATACCGGAGTCTATGAATAAGTGGATAATTTGGCTGGCCCTCATGTTGGACAGTTGGGGACCTTTCTCTAGAGATGTGCTATGTGTGTTGAAGTCGCTTAGGAAAACCATCAAGCAGTCAAACAACATCAATGTGGGATTGAATCGATTCACAGAACTGACATGTCCAAAGCGGGTCAACCTCAGGTGCGGCTTCATGCATGCGCTCAC
>PVJS01007232.1:0-37500 GCA_004027185.1 Glis glis | reverse complement strand
TGATGTGACATCATGGATGACTGTTTCCCCAGCAGAATGCAAGGGAGAGGAGCCCCGAGCTGGCACGCCTGCCCAGAATCTCCCCGCTGTGGTAATACGACAGCGCTCGCAAATGTTCCATCCCAGACCAAGGCCACAGGTTGGAAGAGGCACTGACGGGAAACCTGCGGGGCTCGGGAGGTCGCTGTCACACCCCTGGGGCTGGAAACCAGTTCTCCAGGTCTGGCCGTTCTTGGTCAGCAGTTGCTGCAGTCAGCCACTGCAACGGAAACTCCAAATCCAATTCTGGCCCCCTTCTAAACCATTTATCAGCCCATCTGCGTGCAGGTAGCTGCGCTTCCAATAACTCCCGGAGGCTCCCTGCTCCGTGACTCTAAGAGAGCCTCGCCTGGAACCGGGCTTAGCCCGCCTCCCCTCCCCGGCGACCACTGTTCAGATAATGCCGCCCCATCTCCGATTGCAGATCAGTTCCCACGTTCAGCTCTGCCGGTCACTGTGTGATGTCAGGCAAGCTACTCAACCTCATGGAACAGGAACAGCAGGTTGCTGCTGCCCTCTCTGATTTTGGGGTCATGTGATGGATTCAGTATGATAATACATGTAAATGGTTAATAGAGCAAGAAGATTATGTCCAGTTTTCTTGACACTAACTTAATGCCTATTGTACAAGACATTTTCTACGCTCTTTTATTTTTTTTCTGTACTGGGGATTGAACCCAGGGGCATTCTACCTCCAGGCTATACCCCCAGCCCTATTTTTTATTTTGTATTTTGAAACAGGGTGTCACTAAGTTGCAGAGGGCCTCACTAAGTAGTTGAGGCTGGCTGCGAACCCGGATCCTCCGGTCTCAGCCTCCCAAGTACTGGGATTACAGGCGTGCGCCACCAAGCCTGGCTTATTATTTTATTTTGAAACAGAGTCTCACTAAGTTGCTGAGGGCCTGGCTAGGTTGCCGAAGCTGGCCTCCAATCTGCCATCCTCCCATCTCAGCCTCCCAAGTACTGGGATTACAGGTGTGCACCACCACACCCGGCTTTTTCTAAGTTCTTGACTTACAGTAACCATTTAATCATCATACCATTGTTTCCTCTTTTACAGGCAAGGAAACTGAGGCAGAGACAACCAGGGGTGTGTGCGTGATCACAGCTGGCCGAGCTCTGGCTCCACCCCCACCCACACACACACCCAGGATCCAGAGTCCCTGCACATAATCACTGCTCTCAACCCGCCATAAAGACCTGCTTCTTATTATCATGGTTGTCATCACTCACTCAAAGCAGCCTCCAGGACGCAGCGAGTTCTGTCCTTTTGATGCATCTCTCTCTCAACTCTACTTTTCCATGCCACCGCCACCTCCTTAGAAAATTCTGGTCTCCTGCTCTAAGTCACCCTACACATCACTACAAATGTAGTCAACGCTCCCAAATATGACTTTCTGCCTGCGCCACCCCCATCAGTTCCCTTTGCTTGCAAGGTGAAGAGTGAACCCCCAGCCTGCATTATCTGCAATCGCTGCAGGAGCCCCCGGAGTCACCCAGGCCTCCGCAGGTCATTGCCACTCAGCCTCCTGCACCTGCACACCTTGACACAGTCCCCAACACGCCCCGGGCTCCTCTCTGGTCTTTGCACACCCTTTACCATCTTCAAGGTCCACCGCTCGAGCCCGAGAGCTGACTTTAACCTGCGGGGCCAATGGCATGCTGTGACCCAGGAAAGAGGGTGCAGCAGAAGAGGGGGGATGAGAGAGGGAGGGAGGGAGAGAGAGAGAGAGAGAGAGAGAGAGAGAGAGAGAGAAAGAGAGAGGGGAAGAAGAAGGAGGAGGAGGAGGAGGAGGGAGAGGGAGAGGAGGAAAGAGGAGGAAGACACTGAGAAAGAGAAGGAGGAGGAGGGAGAGGAGAAAAGAAGAGAAAGACACTAATAAGAGAGAAAGAGAGAAGAACAAGAAGAAGGAGGAGGAGGAGGAGAGAGGAAGGAGGAGGAGGAAGAAGAAGAGGAGAGGGGAGGCAGAGGAAGACACTGAGAAAGAGAGAAGAAAGAGGAAGAGGAAGAGGAAGAGGAGGAGGAGAGGAGAGGAGAGGAGAGGAGAGGAGAGGAGAGGAGAGGAGAGGAGAGGAGAGGAGGAAGACACTGATAGGCTAGAGAGAGTGACAGAGCGCGCACACAGACAGAAGGAGACAGGAGGAAATCGAGAAGCCGGGGAGGCCGGGGCTGTAGTTTCTCAACACCTCTTACTTTGGTTTAAAAAAGAGGAGAGAGAGAGAGACAGATCTCAAGCCAGTATCCAATAAATCACATATAATCCACAGACACGCTTTCTCTACGTCATAATTCTCTATATTTTTATTGGTGCATTGTACTTATTGGTACATTGTACTTATACATCATAGGGAGGTTCAAAGTGACGCCAACACACACGCACACAGCACTTGGGGTGTTTCCCTGTGCACCCCACCCTGCGGCCCACCCTCCCCGTGCATGTTAGTGAGATTGGCAGTGTGAGCGTGGTGCACAAACAGCATTATCTGAACTGTTCCTTCCTCCATCCTCCTTTTCCCCTCCCACCTCCCTCCGCCAACCCGCTTGCTCTCTCTACTGGTCTCTCTCCCCATTTACCTCAAGTCCCTTTTGTTGTCTATTTTTTCTCTGTAGCTTCCACCTGTGAGAGAAAACATATGACCCTTGACTTCCTGGGACTGGCTGGTCTCACTTAGCAGAATATTCTCTAGCTCCATCCATTTTTCTCACAAATGACATAATTTGGTTCTTCTTTATGACTGAGGACAATCCCATTGTGTGTGTATACATTACATTTTCTTTATCCCTTCATCTCTTGACAGACACCAAGGTTGGTTCCATAATTTGGCTATTGTGGATTGTGCCGCTATAGACATGGGTATGCATGGATCACGAGCGTGTTCTGACTTTAATCCTTTCGCAGATACTGAGGGGTGGTCTAGCTGGGTCATGTGATGGTTCCATTCCTAGTCTTCTGAGGAACCTCCATACTGATCTCCATAGTGGTTGTTCTCACTTACAGCCGCACCTTGCTCGATTCACTCAGAAGACAAAGCCCAGGGACACAGGTTCAGTTAGGCCAGGCCTCCTCGGCTATAGCACTTTGGTCCTGGGGGCTGGGTACCTCTTTGTTGGGGTGCCTACCTGTGCATTGCAGAACTCTGATGGCATCCCTGATCTGGACCCACTCGGTGCCTGCAGTATCCCCCACCGATTGCAACAACAACAGCAACAAAAAAAGAAACCCGACAACTCCAGAGATTGCCAACTGTCCCCTGGGGACACAAGTGCCACCAAGTGAGAACCACGGAGTGAGCTCGACTTCCTCACACAGTGGCTCTCCTGGAGCAGCAGGTCAGGGTCTGTGCCCTCAGCTTCCAGATCAGAAGTCAGGGCCTAGTTTCATCCCCTACCCCCCAACACTGTAAAGATAATTCCCTCCAAGTTAAATTAAGAGCCAGGAGGGTAATGGAACATGAGATGCTAAAAATCTACAAATGAGCTGGGCGTGATGGCACACCTGTAATCCCAATACTTGGGAGGCTGAGATGGGAGGATTACAGGTTTGAGGCCAGCCTCAGCTACTTAGGGAGACCCTGTTTCAAAATAAAAATAAAAGCTCAGAGGTAGAGTGCTCTTGGGTTTAATCCCCAGTACCACACACACAAATACACACACAAAAAAAATCCACAAATGGCGAGTACTAGCAAGGGCTGTCTTCCCAGTGTCTCTACAAACCAGGCAGTAGAGGTGACAGGACAGGACCCAGGAGCCCTTCACACCTTCACATCAGGAACCACCTGCTCCCCGCCTGCATTTCCTAAGCCCCCATCCCCGTCCGCTGAGTTCACGAGCAAGTGCAAAGAGCACAGGTTGGTTCCATGAGAGTCTGAATTCCCTGCCCCGGGCTCCTCTGGGATGCCCAACAGGAATTGGAGATATTTTTAATCTAGCTGGAGTGGCACCGCAGGTGAGCCCTTTATCAACCCAGAGATCAGGTTTGTTCCTCCTGTCCCTGCAGTCCAGTCACAGTGCACCTGCACGCTGTCACCGCCACAGGTTCGGGGTCACAGGAACTCAGAGCAGCACATCCATCTCTGTCGCCACGTGCTTAGCATCTTCCTCTCATGCCTGGACGTGGTTGAAGGAGCAAACCGCCGCTGCATTATCTTGAAAGTCCTTCAAAACTTTGCAGCAAGTTTCACCCAGATAAATGGCTGCAAGATCATCAACAAGGGAAGAAAGAAGGTAGAAAAACAAAAATAAACATAAAAAACTACATAACCACGTGTCTAAAGAACTTGAATGACCCTTGAATGGTATATCTGAATTTTCAGTTCGCTCTCTACTTACAAATTCATTCTCTGTACACGATTACATCTTAAATAGATCATCCTCTGTAGGCTAGCTCTTATGTAAACAGCCAGTAATTTTGATATATTAGAATTAAAAGAAATTTCCTAAGGCCAAATTCTGCCATGTTTTAAGAAATATGCCTTGGTTATCCCAGGAATAATTTTGCTTCGGGGAACCAATTAAAGTTATCAAAACTGTAGTTTCTTCTGGATGCTAAAGATGCAATATATTTTTGCACACACTTCTACGGGTTCTTATTTGCAGGGATTTCATTTTACAGATTTTGAAGGGAAAACCAAAAAAACAATGTCTCCAGACAAGAGGGAGAGGTTTAGAAGATCACATAATTCCAAACTGCAAACAAGAATGCCAAAGCTCTGTAATCGCGAAGGCTCGTAGCCAAAGGACGAGGAGGTTTTCTCCCAGGTTGACAATGGTGGCATGGGTTCATCTAGAAGATGCTGCAATTTTGAATGCTTTGAAGGAGAAGATGCAGTCCGTGCATCTTATCGGTATGGGCCATCATCAAGAAGTGGCTGTTTGTTTCAACTGCTACAAAATTATGGGGTGCCCCACACGGGCTGGCATCCCATGAGTTTGTATATACGGTAATTACCTGGCAAGCACCTGACATTCCCTGGGAAGAAAGGGAAGAAATGAAGGGGACAGCTGATGACAGCCTTTCACAGCGTCTCAGTCCTCAGAGCTCTGATTGCTAAAAGCCTGGGCCGAGCAGAGCGGCCACGGAGTAAGAGAGACAAGGGGGGAAGCTGTGACACGTGGCGCGGGACACGTAAATAAGAATGGTTCTGTTTGCCAGGTCTGTCGAGATATTTGTCAGCCTGATAACTGGGTGAAGTCTCTGTCGGGCTTCAGTTAGCCAGGGATTGTACTTTGCACACAAGATCCGAGCTGCCTGACCTTTACCATTTCATAATGAGTCAAGGAGTTGTCTGTCACACGGTGATTTCTGTTATATGGCTTCAAAAGCAAGAGACAGAGATAAGAAAGAAACCACATCTGTCCCTTTCCATGGTAAGATAGCACTGAGTTAACCTGTGTGATGCAGCCCAATAAACTGGGCCCCAGTCTGGCCACCAGAAGCAATAATAGTCCACAGGGAGGCTTGCAGGACAGAGTCGGGTATCTATACCACTCTATAAATGTGGAAATTTCCAGATTTTTAAAAATAGGTTGAGCCAGGCGTGGTGGCGCACGCTTGTAATCCCAGTACTTGGGAGGCTGAGACAGGAGGATCTCGGGTTCGCGGTCAGCTTCAACTACTTAGTGAGATCTCCGCAACTTAGTGAGACCCTGTCTCAAAATAAAGAATAAAAAAATGGGCTGGGGGTGGAGCTTGGAGGTAGAATGCCCCTGGGTTCAATCCCCAGTTCCAATAAAATGAAATAAAATAAAAATAGGTTGGATTCGAGTTTCTTTCTCTAGTCTCTACTCTAATGCAGGGTCCAGACAGTAAATCTTTTAGGCTCTGTGCACCACATGGTCTCTGTCTCCCTACCCAACTCTGCCCAGTCCCTTGTGGGCAGCCCTGGCACCCTGCAGCTGATGACGTCCAGCTATGCAGACACCTTGCTTGGCCACATGCCCGGGCTTGCTGGCCCTGCTCTTGTGGTTCAGCTGCTCCACAGACCTTCATGGCTTTAGAGATGAAGGTTTGGGGGAAATCTCTCAAGGTGACAGCTATGAAATTTGCATCAAGAGCTGTTAGTGAATTCTGTTTTTTTTTTTTTTTTGGTGTGTGTGCGCACACACTGGGGATTGAACCCAGGGGCGTTCTACCTCCAAGCTACACCCCCAGCCCTATTCTTTATTCTTTATTTTGAGACAGGGTCTCACTAAGTTGCGGAGGGCCTCACTAAGTAGCTGAGGCTGGCCACGAACCTGTGATCCTCCTGTCTCAGCCTCCCAAGTACTAGGATTACAAGTGTGAGCCACCATGCCCAGCGAATTCTCATAATCTTATGTTACCTGGGCATCCATCTTGAATATGGGTTTAACTTTATCTTCCCAGATGCGGGCTCAGTCACCTGGATGCAGGGACCAGTTCTCTGCCTGCTCCCAGGAAGAAGTAGTCCATCCAGATACCTGCTGTATACAACGGCCTCCTGGTGACCGCCTCCCTCGGGACGGCTGGGCACCACCTGCCCAGCTCGCCACAACCACCCACACCCAGCGGGGACAGTGCCTGGCCCTACAGGTGCACATGCGCACCTCAGCCTGCACGCGCTGAGCCCACCAATGGGGAACCCTGGGAGTGTGCCAGGTCCCAGCTAGTCACCAACACTTGCACCCTGGTCCCCTGAACTATCTCTCCCGGACTCGCCCCCTAACCTCCCCTCAGTACCCTGACTCCTCTGGAACCCGCCAGTGATAAATCTCTCCTGTGTCCCGTGTGTTGGTTTCTCATCTTTGTGAGTCTCACCTGAACCACGTACCCGAGCTGAACTTTCCTCTGCTCAGAGCTGTCCAAGAAAGTGGCTGCCCTGCCACTCCCAACAGACACACCCCAGTGCTACATTAGAAGGAACAGCCCGGAGAGTGGCGCTCGCCTGGAATCCCAGTACTTGGGAGGCTGAGACAGGAAGATTGCGGGTTCCAGGATGGCTCCAGCAATGTAGGGAGACTCTTGGCAACTTAGTGAGACCCTGTCTCAACATAAAAAATAAATAAATAAAAAATGGGAATGGGAGTGCAGCTCAGAGGTAGAATGCTCCTGGGTTCAATCTGGAAGGAAAGAAGGAAGGAAGGAAGGAAGGAAGGAAGGAAGGAAGGAAGGAAGGAAGGAAAGAAAGAAAGAAAGAAAGAAAGAAAGAAAGAAAGAAAGGACTATAGAACAATAAAAAAACAACACAGGAAAACCTATAATATAATAACCACAGGGCTTCTTTTTTTAATCTTTAGAAGTCCATCTTCCTCCCTCATCCTCAAATCCATATTGAAAACAGCAACTGGTCCCTTCAGATTAATATGGCAGTAAAGGGACCATCGTTCTCCACCTCTGTCACAGCCTGGGCAGGTCTGAGGCGTCCAGTGTGCGCCAAGCTGCTCCCCCCCACACATCCTTGAACCCCAAGAAGTAGCCCTGGCTTCTGTGTCCAGCCACAGCGACCCAGGACACCATCAGCTCTGCAGCTTGGCATCCCCCAGGGTCCCCCAAGTGGGGAGGGGACCCACCCATCCATAGGCTGGGAGCCACTCTTCTTTTTTTTTTGTGTGTGTGTGGTACTAGGGATTGAACTCAGGGGGATTCTACCTCCGAGCTACACCCCCCAGCCCTATTTTATTTTTATTTTGAAACAGGGTCTCACTAGGTTGATGAGAGTCTCACTACTTGCTGAGGCTGTCCTCAAACCTGAGATCATCCTCCTGCCTCAGCCTCCCAAGTACTGGGATGACAAGCGTACACCACAATGGCCCAGCTTTGGATCCATTCCTCATGTGCTTGATGGGTGGGGATTTTTCTAAAGCATCACTTTTCTCTAAAACTAAGTTCCTCTAACCGGGGTTTCTTTCTAGAAAAGTGGGCTTTCTGTCTATTACAAAAAGCCACTCCCCACCCACACCGATGAGAACATAATTGCTAGTTTCCCCCATCTCATTCATTCATTTTTCCGAAGAAATTCTTGAGTAATGCAAATTAATTCTCAGCGTGATTCTTCCCAACGCGATCCTTTAAAACAATGTGTTAACCGTAACCTCTAATGAATACCAATTTGTAAGTTTGAATGTTTAAAAAATTAATAATAATCCTAACTATGAAATTGACGTGCAGGTGACCTCAAACCCCAGCATTATTTCCTTTTATCCATCCTAGCCCTAAGCCGGTATCCACAGCCTTAGACACTGGTTTCAGATCTTTGGGGCTCCCTCCTGAGACCTTCCTGGAAGAGCCCAGAGCCTCCAACTTCCAAGGTGGATGAGCTATGGCCTGACCTTGTTTCAGATGGGAGACTGGTCGGTCGTTCAGCCTCTTAAAACTCCCTGCCGGTGCTCACAGCTAGCAGAGACCCAGAAGGAGAGAGAGACCCAGAAGGAGCAATGAATAGAAAAGGCTTCGTCCCCAGCCAGGTGAGGGAGGGCTTGCCTGGGCGAAGCAATTTAAATAACAAGGGTCAGGATTAGCCCTTTTATAGAATGGAGGTGGGGAAAAAAAATCCTCAGAGGCAGTGAAATGAGAAAGCTAGCGGAGGATTCATTCTCTCACAATAGGTCCATTTCCCATCTTGCTAAGCACACACAGTCATAATTATATTGCTTTCCACCGACGTGTATACACACTCCCTCCCTGCCCTAAACACGGGCGCGTCTGCACAGATGAAAACTGATTTTAATATAGAAACCCCGGTATCTATAATTCATGCTCTTTAGCCTTTACATATTTATTCTGCATTTTAATTAAGGCCAAAATCTGAATACTTTAGATGGATGGTTTCTGTTGTTGTTGTTTTTTTTTTCCTTCTGTGCATAGCTTATAGGTAAATTACCTAGCAGAAGCCCAAATGTTAAACACACACGATGGAGCCTGGGACTGGACTAAGCCGCCCAGGGGAGCTCCAAAATCTTGCCTGCTCCTTTTCTCTCCTTTCAAAGTAACCTCTCTTTTCAAAGCGATCTTGGGATTGGCAGGAGGTGTCCCCTCTTCAGTGGCAAAAGAAGGTAAAACCCCAAGTGTGGAGATGACCAGCACTGCACACCTCTCCGCCAGAGCCAGGAGGGACATGCCGTCCAGTGACCCCTGAGAAGAGAGGACTCAAGGTTTGGGAGACCCCTAAGTTGTACCAGGATTCCATCATCTGGCCCTAAGATTTTAGTCCCCTGAACAGACACTAGACCCATCCAACCGATGCCCAGAACAGATCTAAAATTAGAAATGACAAAAGCTCCCTCCGGAGTTTGGTGGGAATGACCAGATTTTCCTGGGAAATGTTGGAGGCTTTGAAACTCTAGGAGGTTTCTCCATGAATAATATATCAAGGAAGATGATCTTTAAAATATGAAACTCCACCTCAGCCTTGCCCAAGTCGGGGCCAGTGTCTTTTTTTTTTTTATTGCTAAAGTAGAATTTAGCAAACTATGGCCCACAGGCCAAGGGTGGACCCAAGCCTGGTTTTGTGAATAAAGTTTTATTGGAACACGCCACGTTCATCTGTTACAGGTTAGCTGACTTCACACGGGGAGGGTAAAACCTAGCAGCTGGGACTGGTCCCTCTCGAAAGGTCCAAGGAGGAATGAGAAGGGAGATGGCTCTCTGGCATTTAATTGGGATAAAACCTGTGGAGGGGGGTCTCCAGGAAAAGGTTGGAGCCCATGTCTGCAAATAGACTAGAAGCTTATATAAGTTTTTTAAGGTGAGATTTTATGGGACAGGGAGGAGCAGCAGTTAGCAATTTCTAGGGAGCTATTAAGGGGAGTTAGGTTGTTAGGGCCAGGTTAAGCAGGACAATGGGAATTTTCTGGAAGCAGAGGGCTGCGATAAGCAAGGGGCTTATCTAGCATATCTTGGGCAAGACAATGTGCACATTTCGGTAAGCAGAGACAAGGGTGTGTGTGAGCAAGACTTGGGGATTTCTGGTCAGCAACGAGACCTGCAAAATGACACATCTTCACAAGATGGGGTCACTTTTGTGGGAAACCAGATTGACAACTCTGGTTTCAGAGTCTAAAGTTCTTCCCCTCTCGTCCTTTACAGAAAGGACTTGTTCTGGAGAACTGGTCCTCCACATCCCCTCTTCTAGTTTCTTCCTTAAGGAAAAGAACTAGAAATGAATCTAAAACATCTGGCGTTTCCAAATTCTCTCCACTGTAGTGTTTTGTCTAGTTTTTACAGAAGCAACGAAAACCCCTGTAAATTCTCGCCAAGCATCTTCTCTGGAGGTAAGACAGCCTGGAGTGTTTTTCCAGGTTGCAGGGGCTGCTAGAGCAGCCAAACGCACCAAAAGCGAAACAAGAAACACAACATGTCCAGCATCTGAGGAGGCCCCGGGCCAGGCGCCGGGCCAGCGCTTCGTCTCCACTATCTCGTTTTAATGTCTGTGCCACTGCAAGGTGGGACCTGCTAGATACCAATTCTGCGGTATTAGTAAGAGACAGGGAAGTAGGGCGTGGTGGCACACACCTGTAATCCCAGTACTTGGGAGGCTGAGACAGGAGGATCGCAGGTACAAGGCCAGCCTCAGCAACTTAGCGAGGTCCTCAACCACTTAGTAAGACCTTGTTTCAAAATAAAAATTAAAATAGGGCTGGGAGGATAGCTCAGAGGTAGAATGCCACTAGGTTCAATCCTCAATACCACAAAAAAGAGAGAAGTTTTGAAGACCAAACCTGTCTGGTTTCGTATCCTGTGGTCCTAATTATAGCGCCTTCCCTGCTGCTGGGAGCAGCTAACACTTAGACCTCTATTCTCCAGGGCCTGTTCTACTGACCTTGACGTAGAGCCTAAACGGGGAAGGCACTGCTGTCGCACCCATTGCTCAGATCAGGAAACTGAGGCTTAAGAAGGTGAAATGACTTGCCCAAGGTCACCCAGCTCGAGCAAGGTGGTGCCGGGGAACGGGTTCCAGAGCCCACTGCAGAACTTGATGCCCCAGTGTGGCGGGACTGCATCTCCGATGTGCCCTGCCCCTGGCCGAGAGCAGCCTGCACCCAAGCCAGGCTTCTCCGAGCTGTCCCGGAAAACTCCAAGAGGAGCAGCTTCCTAGCCAGGACCCCAGGCCCAGTAGCAAGACCTTCTGCAGTGGCCAAGTTCCTGAACCTGCCCAGCCTGGCTCGCCCAGCTGGCCACCTTCACTGGGTTCTATGTGTTCCTCTTTTGTAAGTTAGCAGATCCAGTTTCTCCTGCCTGTAACCAACCAACATTAATTTTTACAATGCCAGAAACACCTTTTTTTTTTTTTTTTTGGTGCTAGGGATTGAACCCAGGGGCATTCTACCTCTGAGCTACACTCCCAGCCCTATTTATTTATTTATTTATTTATTTATTTATTTATTTTTGAAACAGGATCTCGCTAGGTTGCTGAGAGTCTCACTAAATTGCTGAGGCTGGTCTCAAAAACCTGTGATCCTCCTGTCTCAGCCTCCCAAGTTTTGGGATTACAGGCATGCGCCAACACACCCAGCAGAAGCACCATTCTTGGGGGTGGGGGGAAATGCCTGCATTCAGTGCCATTTCAGTCTCATTTGGGCCCCCTTTCTGAAAAATATTTTTAAATCAATTTTATTTCCACGCTTACGTCTTACATCAAGACAGCCACTTTTATTTATTTATTTAGAATTTTTTTGTGTGTGGCACTGGGGATTGAACCCAGGGGCATTCTACCTCTGAGCTACACCCCCAGCCCTATTTTTTATTCTTTATTTTGAAACAGGGTCTCATTAAGTTGTGGAGGGCCTCACTAAGTAGCTGAGGCTGGCCGCGAACCTGTGATCCTCTGGTCTCAGCCTCCCAAGTACTGGGATTACAGGCGTGTGCCACCACGCCCAGCTAGGAGAGCCACTTTTAAAAGCCTAAATGACTACATATGACTAAACATGGATTGACCTACACAGTGGAAGGAGACAGCTCCACTTGCCTCAATGGGCAGTGGGGTTTAAGTGCACTTATTGTTATTTGTCATGCAGATCCTGTCACCAAAGACGTGAGCTTCCCCTCCCAGCACCGCTACCAGGGACTCTGATAAGCAGCCCTTCTCTGCACCCACCTGGGGCTTGACCTCAATTTCTTATCCAAACAGGTGCAAATTTGTGACAAAGCGCTATGCCTCAATTTCTTGTCCAAACAGGTGCAAATTTGTGGCAAAGCGCTATGGTCTCCTCCGTATTTTACTCTCCTGAGTTCTCTCTCATTAAAAGCTTTTAGAAGTCTGATCCGCAATGTCTACAGGAATGGCTTTAATCTCTTCTTTTCATAAATATCACAAGAAAGGAGACGGGGTGACTCGGCAGGCCTTGTTCGAGGGAGCCCAGGGGAGCCCTGAACCACCACTTTCTTCTCGATGGGCTTTTCCGCTCTCCCTACGAACATCTGTCCCACCACTGAGACCCGATCCTGCCTGCCGGGGTGTCCACTAAGTGACCACTGTCTAAAGCGCCAACTTCAGCTCTCCCCGCCTCCGGCTGCAGCTTGGCCCTCACACGGGCTGAGCCCCCCAGACCCCAGGAACTGCCCTTACTCTTTCCTTTCGCTGGGATGCTGCTCCCTTCTCCAGGGCTGGCCCCTGCTCGCCACTCAGGGCTCAGCTAAAATGTCACCACTCTAGAAAGACATCTATGGATACTTACCCTAAAGCATCCGCACCCCACCTTGTACTTGGGTGCCCCCCCTTCTGTTTCACTACCTGGCCCTCACTACTGTGCAAAATGCTGTGTGTGTGTGTGTGTGTGTGTGTGTGTGTGTGTGTGTTACTGGGGATCGAACCCAGGGGCATTCTACCTCCGAGCTACATCCCCAGCCCTATTTTATTTTTTGTTTTGAAACACGGTCTCATTAAGTTGTAGAGGGCCTCGCTAAGTTGCTGAGGCTGGCCTCGCTAAGTTGCTGAGGCTGGCCTCGAACCAGCAGTCCTCCTGTCTCAGTCTCTCAAGTACTGGGATGACAGGCGTACGCCACCAGGCCCAGCTCAAAATGCAACTCCTTATCTTTTGCTTCCTTGTCGGATGCCCTGATGCAAGATCCCTGACGGCAGGAATTTCTAGCACCAGGGACAGCGTCTAGAATAGCCTGCTTGTGAAAGGGAGGGAGGGCAGAACAGAAGAGGGAAGAATTTGACAAGCAAGCGGAGGGAGGAGATAGCTTTCTGTAGCATTGACACCCCTTCAGCTGGCTGTTCATTTCTGTAATCTGTTTTCAAAACTGAACACCCCATTTGCCTCTCCCTAAGTCTTCTGATTACAGTAGTAATACCGATTCATCAGAGGCAGGTTGAGATCTTGTGGGACCGTACACAATTTGAGAGGCCTTCTTTAAGAAAAAGAGTATAAAATTATCAACCTAACACCAGGTATAGAAGTGTGCATTTCTTTAAAAGGAGAAAAGAAATCACAACACATGGTGAGTGTCTTGGAAATGCATATTCCTTTCTTCTAGGAAGTCTCTAGCTAATTTTTCCAAAATATTCAAATACAAATGCTTTCCTGAAAAGGACCTGGTCTAGGCTACTAGAACCTTCTATGACTCCAGCAACCCCCAGAACTCGCAGGGTCCAGGTACATATGTGGGGGTCCCAGAGGCCGGTGAACTGTCTGCTTCAGGAAGCACTTGGTGTCTGTGCCTCACGTTTATAAAGCACTGTGCTCTGACTACACTGCGAGTCTATTCATATTATCTCACTTAACCTGCACAACCACCCCTAATAAGCCCCTCTGAGGAGAGCCCCCCCATTTCACAGATGGGGAATGTGCTGCAGACTTCAAAACGGTTCTCGGCAGTGCTTACGGACTATGTGTGAAAGTGTATACAGTGTCCGGAGACGCGCCCCACCTTCTCAGGGAAGCGTGAGCTCATTGGGGGAAGCCCGGGGATGCCACCACCGCCCCATCTTACCAATGTTCTTTATTAATCACTTATTTTCCAAGCCACAGCTCGTTTTTTTTTAATTTCCCCACCACGCTTCTGACGTCTTTCTGTTTGCTTTCATTATTTCAATGTTTGCAGTAGCTCTAAATTCACCCCCCCCCCGAGTTTCATTAACACACTCTTTGTTTCATCTTGCAAGTCACAGACAGGCGCATTTAGTGGTTATAAAGCATGCTTCACTACAAAAGGGACTGGGCTGCAAGGGATGGACAGACGGGGCATGAGGTACCATTTCTCACTGGACACAGTAGAGTCCCCCATGCTGATGCCCCCTTGGGCTGGTGAGGCCGTGTGTGGGGGTACAGGTACCATTCCTTGCTCATGGGATGCAAATTCATTCATGCAACTTTTCCAAAAACATTTGGCAATAACAAACACATTATCTTTTTTTTTTTTTTTGCGGTACCGGGGATTGAACGCAGGGGCGTTCTACCTCCGCGCTACGCCCCCGGCCCTATTTTTTATACTTTATTTTGAAACTGGGTCTCACGAAGTTGCAGAGGGCCTCACTAAGTAGAGATAGAGAGACAGAGAGAGAGAGCTGAGGCTGGCCGCGAACCCGGATCCTCCGGTCTCCGCCTCCCAAAGTACTGGGATTACAAGCGTGCGCCACCATGCCCGACACAAACATATTACCTTTTGACTCACAGGAAACGCAGTGGTAAACAGTACTCCTAAGAATTTTTTATATCTATGTATAAATTTACATATATACTCACACACATGCAAAGAGATGGATGCCCGAGGTTACTCACTGCAGTGTGGTGTGTTAATCATAGCAAGTTATAGACAACCTGTGTGTGCCACTATCGGGCCCTGGTTGAATTAATCATGGCATAGCTATATAATGGAGTATTATGAAGGTGAAAAAAGGAATAAATAAGCACTTTATATTCAAATATGGAAGGAAATATAAGATATATATTGAAAGTAGAAGCGAGCGCAGAACAACAGTGGAGTGACTTTTATTTAAAAAGGGGAAAAATGCATTTTTATGTTTAGATGAATAAAAACATCACAGGAAGGGTAAACAAGAAACTACAAACAGGAGCTAGAGCTTTGCTTTCAGAAGGCATGGGGATTAGGACAGGAGGATTCTTTTCCACCATGTACCTTTTTTGTGGCTTTTTAAATTTTTTATCTACATGAATGGCTTGTGTCAAAAATTAAAATTAAAAATTAAGTGGGGAGCCCAGATATTGAATCACTCAAGACCCTAGTCCCCAAAGAACAACATCATGGCCATTAGTCATCGTTTGAGGATGGATGATATATCAGAAAATGCTAGCGTTCCTTCCATCGTGCCAAAATCTATTAAACGTAAGAAGGGGGATCCTGTCAGTTGTAAATTGGCCAATCTGATGTCCTTAACAAAGAATTTATTGAAGGAGATGACATGAACTTTTAACTGATTAATGAGTTTTGTCGGCCCGGATTCCTTACCCGCCTTCCTTTGGCGATATCCTTCCTTTGCTTTTAAGACCTGCCCAGTCCTCTCTGGTGGACACAGCTCAAACACAGGCCCACCCCTCAGCCAAGATGGACATGTGACTCGGGCTGGCCAATCAGCATCCTCTGATCTCAAACACAATGATTGGCCCAGCTTGGGGTTCATGACCTATGCGGGGCCAATCAGAGTCCTTATTCCAGGAAAGGAAAGAGGAGGCCCTTATTCCCAGTAGACCGAAGGCTTTAAAGGTACATAAGCCTGAAGCTGCCAGTGACCTTCTCTGTTGCCATGGGGACTCAGGAGGGTAAAGACGATGGAGGATGAAGACAACACAGAGACTTGCAGAGCCGAAAGATGGAGAGAAAAGGAATCTGGACTCCTGGATCCAGCTATTCCTGAAGTTAGGCCCGATCCCTGGTCTTTTCACTTATTTGACCCAATAATTTCCCTGTATTGCTGGAACCAAGTCGGGCTGATGTCTATTACTTGTAGCCAAAAGAATCCTGACTGATGCTCTCCTGATCAGTTATGGGCAGTACCACGTCACTGGCCAGCAATAAGAGTGGTTCACACTGATCCGCTTACTGGCGTGTCCTGGGCCCTTCTTAGTCTAAGGACTAACAGTAGCATCCTGCCTTCGCTCTTGCTCTGGTCTGTCCCTCTGTCCCACACGCTTACCTACTGAGCCAGCCCACAAGTCCATCAATACCAAGTGCGGGCTGTCGTTTCTGAGAACTCAGCCAAGTTGTGCTCCTACAGAGGGAGAAACAAGTCCAGAAAGGGGATCCGACTCTTCCAGATCTTACAGCGCATCTGTGGCAAACACCAGACTGAGGGCCACTCATCCAGGGCTCTTGTCACTGCTGCGGGGACCCTTGTGAAGATTTCAGTCCACTCTAAATTTCACCCGCCTCAACAGCTTGGACATAGCCCTAGAAGCCAGCACTTGGTAAGTCTATAAATGTCCCATCCACAGCAACATGCCAGCTTCACCCAAACATAAAAAGTTAAAAAAAAATAAATAAATAAATAAAAGAAAGTGACCCCAGCCCTCATGGGGCTAGAATGTACCCTCTCTCCACCAGAGGCACTGGGAGCCACCCTGTTCTCATGGCTGCAGGCACCTGTAGGGTTTGGTTGTTGTTGTTGTTGTTGTTGTGTGTACCTCTGAGCTACACCACCAGCCCTATTTTATATTTTATTTTGAAATAGGGTCTCACTAAGTTGCAGAGGGCCTTGCTAAGTTGCTGAGGCTGGCCTCAAACCTGCAACCCTCCTGTCTCGGCCTCCCAAATCCTGGAGCACCTGTGGCTTTGAGGCTCATTCCACACCGCTTGGCTTTCTGACAGCCGCCTCCTCCTCTCTTTCCCAGGTTCCCTGCCAACCCATCAGCCCCACAATATTTATTACTGGCTCCTTCCCTTTATGAGTTAGCTATGGCAAAAAGAGACGCTGTGTGTGCCTTTGAGGCGGCACGAGAGGCAGAGGGAAGGAGAGGTTATGGCTGTGTTTGCCTTCCTTGGTGTTGTTTTCCGACTGCTTCACAATCGGCGCTCGACAGCAATCCAATAGCGTATTATTAACCAAAGAGCTTTTTTAGATAAACACCACACAGCCGCTATAATGACATAGGGCCTGGGTAGACAGGCAGAGATAAATGCTAATTTTAAAATTAAATTGCTATTTCCCTGCATGTCTCAGAGAACGAGAACAGGATAATGGGAATGAGTGACTGGGGTTCAAGGTGGAGGACTCCACAGCACTGGGAGGGAGGGAGGGAGGGGGAACCGGTCCTTTCTACCCAGCCGAAGTGAGGTTAAAGAACGGAAGCTGAGGTCGTGGAAGGATTAGCATCCTCAGGCCAGACACTGTGCATGATTTCTTTCAACCCCCGAGCAGCCCTATGGAGATAGAGGCGTCCTTAGGATCTTCCATTTACAGAAGGGGAAACTGAGGCTGAGACAAGTCAAGTATCTGGGATAAAGTCATACTAGGTCTAAGTGAAGAGGCCAGGATTCGAACCCAGGCAGCCTGGTTCCAAATCCCACGAACCTAACAATCAGGCTACATTACCTCATGGATAGTAGCCTGAGACACAGACTTTGTCAGATGCGAAGGATCCTCTGAGCTCATCAGTTACTCATCCAACCAATATTTACCAACTACCAGTTGTTAGCCACTGTGAGATGGGAGCCATGAAACCACCTAGAACATTCTCTTGCCAATCTGCCAGAACCCCGAGTACATCTTCCCCCAGAGGGAAACTGGGACTCTTTGGAAGGAAGG
The DNA here is from genome assembly GCA_004027185.1 of Glis glis. Taxonomy (NCBI): domain Eukaryota; kingdom Metazoa; phylum Chordata; class Mammalia; order Rodentia; family Gliridae; genus Glis; species Glis glis. The sequence goes on along the minus strand of PVJS01007232.1, from coordinate 19,800 downwards.
GCCGATGGAGGTCCTTGCTGTGGGGGCCAGCGGTGTCTTTTCTGGTGGCTGAGACCCGGTCAAATTCAGAGATGACAGAGCTCAGTGGTTCAGCTGCTGAGACCTCGGTTTAAATAGCAGCCATGGTCTCATGTGCCAGGTGCCACCTCAGGAAAGTGACACAACCTTCCTAAACATTTTTTTCCTCTTCGTGCAAAATGGAGAAAAATAATCATATCTTCCACTTGGGGTCCTTGTGGGGATTAAGCAGCCATCTTTATCATTCAGCTGAAGTTCCGCAGTAGCCTGCAGGAATTCGGCTGCAGACGGCTACCCTGCCGCTCTAAGCTGTCAGACATAGGTTTTCCATCACCTACGTCTTCCTGGCCTCGGGAATCCCTGTGGCCACCCATTGAAATTTTCTCATTGCAGCCTGTGCCCTCTGGTGGAACCGCAAGCCATCTGGACCCAGTGCTCCAAAAGGATGGAGCGTGCAGAAACTGTGCAGCGCTGGCTTGGAACGGGTATCAGACGATGCTATGATTATCATGAAATCCAAACTGATTTCCCTATTAGGAGTGCAGATAAGCAAGTGATTAATAGAAGCATTGGACAGAATTGTCTTTGTCCTTACTAAAAACTCTGCACTCTGATGGCTAAGACTGCCTGTGGTCAACTCACTTCTTGTTTTGTTGGCGGTACAGGGGATTGAACCCAGGGGCATTCTACCTCCAGGCTACACCCCCAGCTCTATTTTTTATTCTTTATTTTGAAACAGGGTCTCACTAAGTTGCAGAGGGCCTCACTAAGTAGCTGAGGCTGGCCGCGAAACCGGATCCTCCGATCTCAGTACTGGGATTACAAGTGTGCGCCACCACGCCCGGCTGTCGAGTCACTTCTAACTGCCCTAATTCCCCATTAAATACAGGGAAGCAAACCCTGCTTACGGCACTGCATAGACGCGGGCCCACGGAACCCTCGCCTCATCATCAAGAGATAGGGAGCCAGGCATGGTGGCGCACACCTGTAATCCCAGTACTTGGGAAGCTGAGACAGGAGGATCACAAGTTCAAGGCCAGCCTCAGCAACTTAGCAAGGCCCTCGGCAACTGAATGAGACTGTGTTTCTAAATAAAAAATAAAATAGGGCTGGGAGTGTGGCTCCGAGGTAGAATGCCTCTGGTTTCAATCCCCAGTACCGCACACAAAAAAAGATGTAGATATGGTCGTCACCCCTACTTCACATGTGAAGATACTGAGGCTCAGAAGGGGCCAGTCACTGGCCCCCAGGTCACAGTCCCGAAAGGCAACAGACTTGGACTTTAAACTGAAGGCTGCTGGCTGTAGAGCCCGAGTTCATGGACTTTCTGCCGGAGGCCAGAGAGGCCCCTGGCTACTGCCCTCAACTATCCTTCATAGAAAGTGAGACTTTCCCAGTACTTGTGAGGCTGAGACAGGAGGATCACAGGTTCAAGGACAGCCTCGTCAACTTAGTGAGACTCTCAGAAACCTAGTGAGACCCTGTTTCAGAACAAAAACATAAAAAGGGCTGGGGGTGTAGCTCAGAGGTAGAATATCCCTGGGTTCAATCCAAAAAAAAAAAATAGAAAACAGTGACTCACCCTAAGAATTCCTGAGGATGGACCAAGAGCCTTCTAGTAGTAGCCTATGCCTATGAGGCTTCTAGAACCTGCCATCCTCAAGCCCAGGAGCTGTGGCTCAGGGATCTCCCCATGATGATTAGCATAGCCGCCCTCTGCTGTTACTCAAAGCCAACACTACTGATCTTCTTTACTTGGAAGAGACAGCACCTAACCCAATCTGTACTGAGGAGACAAAGGTGCCATCATTATGTTGCACATATAACTGCAAGGTTCAGGAGTAGAGGCTAATCCCAGCAGAGAAGGATCTAGACCCACAGATGGTTCTACCCTTCAGCCCCACCTCGCTGGCATTGGCTTCCTGCTCAGGTCTGACTTCCCTTCCCAACAGCAAGATGGCTACCGACAAGTGCAGGCCAGGTTCTGGGAGCTCAGAGTCCCAGCTGAAACGGAGAAGAATCTCTGCTCAGCGATTCCAACAGAGATCCCAGATTGTGTTTCATTGGTCCGTTTGCAGAATCACATGCCAACCTCTGAACCAATCATATCCTGCAACCAGGAAGTACCGTCATTTGATTGGACAGACCTGGGTCATGTGAGCAGCCTGGATGGGAAAGCCCCGCCCCCATGGGCCTAAGCAGAGAGTGGGAGGGGTGGTCTATCAAGTGGAAATCTGCTAGGACCAGAAAAGACAGCCCTGTTTGCCAAGCAAGAACCCCAGAGCCGCTTTCTCCTTCACTCTTCCAACCAAAAAGCACTTGCATCCATCCTGTTAGAGCTTCTTTCCTCCAGCCCATTTCTCCTGAGCTTGCTCTCTGCTTGAGAAGCAGCTCAGTACAGCACAGGACGTTTTATAGCTCCAAGGATCTTTTAAAGGAGGAAGGAGCGAGCGGGGAGAGAGGGGCAGAGAAGGAAAAAATGACTTAATTCTTCTCCCAAAGTTTTGCGGCAGCCTCTGAGGTCTCCGGTTTATGGATACACATTAAAGAATCTTTTCATGAGAGCTGTTTGATGTGAGAGAGCCGTTTAAGCAAGGAGGCACTTGGCTGCTCCTTCTAAATGAAAATTTTCAATTAGTCTGAAGAAGTTAATTACACCGTCCTTTAATACCTACACTTGTGATTCTGCAAATACTCTATTAATTGATTCAACCGTATGCCCCCAAACCCAGAGTCTGCAAACAGGTTAAAAAGAGCCTGAGAAAGAAGAGGCAGGGAGGGAAAAGACAGATTAAAAAAAAATGCTGTATTGTCTGTCGGGTCGGCCAGGTGCCGAAGACAAGTGCAGGAGAATTATTGAAAATTGTGCTTGGTGAGGGAATTGGGAAATTCATCCTATAGATCAAATAAGCTTTGGGAGCTGCTCGCCACATGCACCGTTGTGGCGGGCTGCGCCTTGCCTCTGAGCAGCATCTCAAAATGAAACAATTCTATGGAGCTTGATGCAGACAATTAAAAAAAGAGCCACCAGGTCCACATTACCCCACCCCGGGGGCAGTTTGGGAAGAGGCTACAATAGTAGCTTTCTGTGTCTACAGTAGCCATTAGATGAAAAGTCAGAATCCGAGAAATTCTAGCCCCAGCTTAAAAGAAAGTATCTGCCCTGTTCTCCTGAAGCTCACAGTACAGGGACTTCTAATACAGACAGCCCACGGGCCTGGGGGCAGGACCTGATGTTACCTCTTGAGTCTCAATTGACTCGTCTATTAAATGAGGAAACACATATCTACACCATAGGGATCTTAGGGAAGTTAAATGAGATACTGCTTTGGATTCCAGAAAGTGGTGAGAATTCAGTAAGTACTTATGATTGCAGGAGTCAGCTGTTACCCTACCAGTGTTGCATAACAAACCACCTGAAAGCTCAGGGGTACCCAAGAACAAGCACATACCTCTTACACACACCTGCAGGTCGGCTGGAGCTCCGCTGGGCTTGGTTCACAATGCAGGTTGGGGCAGGTCCGCTCTGCAGGTCTCTCATCCTCCTGTATTGGACTGGTACCTCCGGAGACCTGTTCTGCCCGTGGAAAAAGCTAATCAATGAAGAGGGCGACTGTAACCTCAGAAGCGCACATCTACCAGCTCCCCGTTGGTCAAACCAAGTCATAGAGCCAAAACCAAAGTTGGGGAGCAGGGAAATGTGGAGGTGGGAGAGAGAGAACTATATCTTGCAAACTTATCCAATCACGCACAGCCATTTTAGGTATATTTTATAAGCACACAAACGTTTGGAAAACAAACTAGGGTCTCCCAAATGTCAAATAAGTGTTCATGGACTAATGTGTTCACATGTTAAAGCCTTAATTCCCAATGTGGCTGTAGTTGGAGACAGGCCCTTTAAAGAGGGATTTAAGGTTAAATTAAGTCATAAAGAAGTCCTCATCCAACAGGACCAGTGTCCTTAAAAGAAGAGGAAGAGTCATCAAAGATACATGCACAGAGAAGATGACCACATGAGGACCCAGTAAGAAGGCACCGTCGCAGCCAAGGAGAGAGGCCTCCCGGGAAGTAACCTTGATGACAGCTGGGTCTTGGATCTCCAGCCTCCCGAACCATGAGAAAATTCACTTCTGTCGTCTACACCACCCCATCTATGGCATATTGTCACAGAAGCCCAAGCAAACTGATACAGTGGTAGAAAAAAGAAATGCTTAAGAAGGAGGAAATTGCATAGAGAGAGAAGGAACCAGACCTCATGCAGATGTTATCCGGTGGCGATTTACTAGTGACAATGGAGTGGCAGGGAGGATGGCATCGCAGGTGCAAGAGACGGCCTTGGCCACCGTTCTGAAGAGGGACAGAGAGGCGACAGCTAGCGTTCTGTTGAGTCCTTGGTTGTAGACATTACGTGAGGCCCTTTACATACGAGCTCCTATTTAACCCTCAAAACAACTCTAATCAGGGGTGCATAGACCGTATCTTGCATTCCAAGGAGGAAGAAACAGCTTGGGCAAGATAAAAATTAATATCTGTGGACAGAACTGACATATGACAGCAGTTTTTACCTACCACTTCCCACCATGGTAAGAACTCAGCGATGCGTCCTGGTGGTGACCCCCCCTTCCCAATTCCTTCCATACTAGAGCCAGACTCTCCCACATCAGGTGAGCTCTGGGGAAGCTAGTTCCTTCTGCTTTGCAAATGATACCCACCTAAAGATCCACAGTGGTTTTGTGCAAATGAAGTGGGGGTTGCGATTTCCAATGCCACTTTCTGATTAATATATAAAACATCCACCGTAATGAACTAGGTGGGATCCCCAAATTTAGCCACACAAAACGTGGGCTGGGTTTTTTATTTTTTATTTTTATTTATTTTTGCACTGTAAGTGTAACCACCCCAGGGCCCCCTGTGCCAGCCCTGCAGGAGTTCCTCCGCCCCGTCCAAGTTTCCAAAGTCAAGTTCTGGCTGCCCTGGGGCGCCACTTGGTGGCAGGAGCTAGCTCTGGTTGAAATCACTCCAGGGACATTTCTGGGCTTTGGAGTTGTCTTGCTCTGCCAGGAATTGGGAATCTCCCTGTTAGCTGGCACGCACTTCACCAGCCTGATCCAGAAAACAGAGCCAGGAGGATTCCAGTGACACCAGACCCCTCCCTCTGCCTCCCTGCTTCCCATCCCTGGTGGCTCAAAATGGTGTCTCCTTGTCTTTTCTGCAGTGTTGTGGCCTTGGGGACCCTTCCATCGGTCCTTCCTCCCTAAAACCCCAGACTCCTTAGTGAAACCTCATTTGAGAATCCAGTAAAGAGTCAGTCAGCCGGGCATGGTAGTGCACGCTTGTAATACCAGTACTTTGGGAGGCGGAGACCGGAGGATCCGGGTTCGCGGCCAGCCTCAGCTCTCTCTCTCTCTCTCTCTCTCTCTCTACTTAGTGAGACCCTCCGCAACTTCGTGAGACCGGTTTCAAAATAAAGTATAAAAAATAGGGCCGGGGATGTAGCGCGGAGGTAGAACGCCCCTGGGTTCAATCCCCAGTACCGCAAAAAAAAAAAAAAGAGTCAGTCAGCACCATATGAGATCAACTCACAGTACTCTGGGATATGTTTTCTCAGGTCCCCATTGTACCCTATTGCTTGAAATGTTATCCTAAGTGTGGATTTTCCATAATCAGAATAAAACAGCAGTTATCATTTTGGAAATTAGGAAGAAAAAACATGCGCTAAGTTTCCTTTCTATTTTTCCACTAATGTCAGGGGGGGGGTCCTTAAAAAAACATGTCTTCCAACAGAGTAAAATTCACTAGTCCTTTTCCTGAACAGCAGTGCACATGCTAATAAATATTTAAAGCCTACATCCTTTATTTTCTCACCTCTGGTTTCTTTTTCAAATGCTGTATCATCTCTTTGGTCTCTCAGGTGGGCAGGAGATTGAAACTTCAACATCCCCATACTAGAAAGCCGAGCTGTATAAACAAGCCCCGCACCTTAATCCCATCAAGACGAAAAGGACAGAAACTGCAAAACACCTGGAACCCTCCAGCACAGGGGGGGCGAGTGTTCAAGGAGATGAACCGCTTTGGAATCCGGCTGTTTGGGGCGGTATCCACCAGGGCTGAAAACATGATTCCCAGGACCCAGAAATTCCACATACATTCCCAAAAGATGTGCACAGTCAAAGAAGAAGCCATTGCATAGTAAGTCAATGGGGGATGCTAGACCACAATGCAAAGAAACCACTAGACTCAACAATACAGATGGATCAGAGACATGCTATCGAGAGCAAGAAACCCGACTGCAGCAAGCACACTCCGAGTCCGTTAATATGATGTGCCGACGGGCCCCACTATTGAGACTACGCGCAGAAGCCAGGAGAGGAGCTGCTTTTGATAGGACCAGAGGAGGGGTGGCTGCTGCAGAGAGATCGGAAGGGAGCTCTGAGGCAGGATCAGACACTGGTCAAGTTCCGCTTCCTGATACTGGTGCTCGCTGCACAGGTGTGTGGACTTATAAAAGAAAACTGACCTTTGGTTTGGTTGCTTTTATAAGCATATTTAAAATAATATGCATTTATCAAAATAGATGCTTTTATATGTATATATCCAAAAGGTTCTAAAGATTGATATCGTCTATGAAAGATTGGGTTTTAATAAATAGAATTCAGCCGGGCGTGGTGGCGCACGCTTGTCATCCCAGGACTTGGGAGGCTGAGACCGGAGGATCGCAGGCTCAGCTACTTAGTGAGACCCTGTTTCAACATAAAGGATAAAAAAAAATAGGGCTGGAGGTGTAGCTCGGAGGTAGAATTCCCCTGGGTTTAATCCCCAGTTCTGCAAAAAATAAATTAATTAGTTAATTAAATAGAAGTCACCTGATGTCTTTTTCACCAATTAATACCAAAAGATCAAAAAGCCAGGGCTCCCAACCGGTTGAAAACAGGCAGTCGGTCGATAAAAAGAAGAAAAGCAGGTAGGCGCGCCCTGCCCACACCCTTACCAACAGCCAAGTGCATATCTGAGTATCAAAAGGTGTCTTATCAAGAAGAAATATTTCCTCATCCAAAAGGCAGAAGAGTCTTAAACCCCTGGGCGGATCACTTGGGGGGTCCTGAAATAGGGCTGGTTCGCACTCACTGTCCTCCCTCATTTAAAACGAAATGCCTTTAAAACGAAATTCCTTCTTTCAGGAGCTTAATTAGGGTCCATCTGACAGGATTTGGATCTTGGTTTCACACGGGATGGGCTCGTGCGAAGGCAACCTGGAAGGCCGGCAGGTGAGATCCATGAAATTAACCCTGGACCCGCTTTCCCCAGGACGCGTCTCCGCGCTTTAGGCTGGTGAACACTGACACCTAGTGGCAGCCGGGGAGAATGCGCCAGCCTCCTAAGCTACGGAGAGACATCCTGCCCTTGAATATGTTCCCAATGCCTTAGCAGGTACGTTTGAAATGAGCCAGGGCTCTCCAGACAGGAACAAAAGAATAAAGACTCAAATAAAAATGAGCCAAGGCTCTCCAGACAGGAACAAAAGAATAAGACTCAACTAGCAAATACACATATGTAAAAATATGCCGAACAGAGCCACTAATTGGAGAAGAGAAAAGTAAAAAAAAAAGTAGTTAAATACCGTTTCCACCCACCCGATTGGAGACATTACTAAAAGTTTAATAAGCTTAAGAGCTAACAGAGATGAAGGAAAATTTGGTCCTCCTTGGTGCAAATGGGGGGAAACTGGTTCTGTAATTTGGGGGGCAATTGGATACTTTTGAATATTTTAAAATAGCATTTTAAAAATTAAATGCAGTGCATATCATCCAACAATTCTGATTTTTTTTTTCAGTACTGGGGATTGAACCCAGGGGCTACACCCCCAGCCCTATTTTTTTATTCTTTATTTTGAAACAGGGTCTCGCTAAGTTGCAGAGGGCCTCACTAAGTAGCTGAGGCTGGCCGCAAACCCGGATCCTCCTGTCTCGGCCTCCCAAGTACTGGGATTACAAGCGTGCGCCACCACGCCCGGTTCTGATTTTTTATATAGTCAAGCATTCATTTATTTATTTTTGTGTGCTCATTAATGTAGCAATTTAGATGTCCATGATGAGTATAATTTTGAGGATTATAACTATTAAAAATGCCTCTTTAAAATATTTTTATTCAAAGCATTAAGGTTTTTTTAAACTACACTTTTACAGGTGCATTGTAATCTCACATCATAATGAAGTACAGAGTGACAGGGACACACATGCACACAGCCCTTGGCGAGCTTCTCCCTGGATCCAAGCCCACCCCCTCCCTCTCCCGTACATGATATTGAGGTTAGCATTGATAATTTCATGATATTGAGGTTGGCATTGATAATTTCATATATCCACACAGCATCAATTGAAGTGTTTCCTTCAGCAAGCCTCCCTCTCTCCCCACCTCCCTCCCCTGGACCCCCTCCATCACTCCTCTGGGGTTTCTTCTCCTTTATCTGAAGTCCCTCTTCTATCCCAATTTCTCCCTGGCTTCCACATCTGAGAGAAAACATCTGCCCTTTCACTTTCTGTGGCTGGGTAAACTCTAAGTGAGTCTCCAGTTCCAGCCATTTCCCTGCAAATAACATAATTTTGTTCTTCTTTGTGGCCTAGTAGAATTCCACTGTGTGTATATCCCATAATTTCATAATCCATTCAGCTGTTGATGGACACCTAGACTGTTTCCAACAATTCTGATTTTCAGAATTAATACCAGACAGTCGTTTTCATTTGGGAACCAGGAGACAAGTTTGATGTGGGTCATACAGCTTCCAGAAAGCAAGGAAATATCCAGCCAGTGATGGGCTCATGTCCAGAGGAGATATGAGCAAATAAAAATTGTGCCCAATGGCCAACGCTGAGCCAGGTGGAACAACAAAACTAAATACATAAAAATCTACAAATATGTATTGACGCACAAGAAGAGGGCCAGCAAAACCAAACTTAAACTCCTCTATCATACTGGCGACACTTATAATACAATCTCCTTACTCTAAAAAAAATGCTAATTGATGGGAAAAATTAAGCGTTGATTCTGCATTTCTAGCAGGAATTGTGTTGTAAGGTTTTATTATTTTTTTAAAAAAAACCCTTTTAGCCATTCCAGTGGGCATACAATATGAAATGAGGATTTCACACTTAACTCCCACCGGGATGGTTCAGATGAAAAAGACGGACCATTTGGTACTATGGAGTAGTAAATTGACTAATGCTTTTACTACTCTTGCGTTTTCTTATTTCTAAATTTTGCTTATATTTTATTTTATCCCATACCACATTTGGGGAGGGAGGGTTACTGGGGGTTGAACCCAGGGGCATTCTACCTCGGAGATACACCCCCAACCCTATCTATGTTTTTTTTTTGAAACAGGCTTTTACTACATAGCTAAAGGTCTTGCTAAATTACTGAGGCTGGCCTTGAACCTGCAATCCTCCTGTCTCAGCCTCCCAAGTACAGGGATTATAGGCATGAGCCACCGTACCCAGCCCGCATTGCATTCTTAGACTTGGGCATCTTAGAAGTGCACATATTTCCCTATATCTTTAGCAGACGAGGATGTACAGGATAGTGGTTTAAAGTCTGCACTTCATGAATTGGTAACATTTCAAAATTTCAATCCAGAAAGCAGCCCAAGGATAGTTAGAAATGGGGTATTGTTTTTATTTTGTTAGGTAAAAACTAAAATTTATCATTTATTAGGATAATCTTTGCCTACAAGATAGGTCACTGTATTACCAAAAGGTACAGAAGGATGCATATACTCTCCAAATGGAGGACAGTTCTGTGCACAGAATAGGGTTTATAAAAAGCCACCATATTGTCTGAATAAGCAGTAAAATCTTGGAATTGGAGGAAACAGCAAAACTCTGAATATCAGGGCTTTTCTTGCATTGCCCAGATCAGGATAAGGGGGATTAGAACATGGTGTATTTTTCGGCAGAAGTCAGACTTCCAGTTCTCTCATTTTTCAAGTAGGAAAAGAACACCGTTGTCCAGTAGATTAACAGAAATAATTATATTTGAGAACCAAAATCCTGAGCCTCCAGCAAACTCGAATGCACTAGGCAAACTGCCTCCAAAACCCTCTAATGCAGAGGCTAAGAAACACCCCAACTTCATCCACGGAGCCTGGAGTGTCCCGCATGTCAGCAGGTCTGTGGGAGGGACGCCCTTGCTAGGTAAGACCACCGCTGTGGACCGCTCAGGTCTGGTTTTGAGTTGAGCTCTACCAGTTAACGACATTGGGTTATTTAGCTTCTAAATCTCAGAGTCAGGAGCTGTTTCATAAATAAAACAAGAGTGTGTTTGTCAGAAATGTGAGGATCGAACAAAATAATACAGATAAACTACTGAGCACAGTACCGAGCTCATGTGTTAAGCAATAAGCAAGAGCCAGCGGGCTGGGATGTAGCTCTGTGGTAAAGCACTGGCTTTGTGTGCACAACGCCCTAGGTTTGATCCTCAGTACCCCCAAGAAAAGACTCCCCCCAAAAAAATAAGCTTAAAACAAACCCAAAAAAACACAATAGCTATTATTGTTACCCTTATTATTTTATTCCAGAAGCTGGATCTCCAACACCAATATTCTTTCCCAGCAGGAAGATGAGACCTGGCCAAGACGGAACAGATGGAGCCACACAGACGTTGACATGGCCAAGACTCATAAGTTCCTTCTCACCCAGAACCCACGACGTATGTCCAAGTCAGGAGGCGCCTCTGGGTCTGTCTGTGACTGGAGCTGGGGAGGGGGAAGAGCCCAGAGTCTGCCAAAGCCAGGGAAGAAAAGCTGGGGACAGGTATCCGATGCACGGTGCAAGGCACACGCCCCACCCCTGCCTGAGATTGTGTTTGCTCCAGGGGAGCCCCACCCTGTGTGTATGGTCTGGTCAAGACTGGCCATCAAGTCTCCCCACCCTCCTCTGGGCAACAGGCAGGTGACTGACACCAGCTAAAGCCAATCAGACTCTCTTCCTCCCAGCTCTGAGTCCAGAGACTCAAAGATGGCGGTCAGAGCCCCTGGTCTTGACAGCTGGTGTCCTTCAGTACTGGTCCCCGCAATCTGATGATGCCCAAAGCCCCCTGGGGCATGCCTTGTCCCAAGAAAAGCCCCTACAGTGCTTCCTTATATCTCCGAACACCCCATAACCCTCCAGTACATTTCTTTTGTGCATAAGTTGCCCAAGATCAGTTCCCACTGAGGGCAACCCAGGAATTCCATGTGACGCAGTTCTCTCGTCTCTGCTGACCCTGCCCTTGGTCCGGCAGCAGCATCCTGAACCCTTCCCTGCTCCCTGGGGCACTGAAGGTTGCAGGCACCGTCGATGGTCCCGAGTGAAGACCTAGATGCAGGCCCTGTACTCAGCAAGTGGGAGGGAGCAGCAGCAAACATTGCAAAGGCCCCCATGGTAACCAGCATAGCTACCACCAAAGTGACACTTGCCCTGAGGACAGAGCTGGGGCCCCTGCTCCTGGCTCGGAGTGGAGTCCTTTCTCTAGATTTTCCCAGTGGCGGGAATTGCGCCTCAGGGTGTGGCTTCAAAGGTGCTCTAGGGACAGTTTGTCACACCCACATGTTCTGTCTCTTTTCCTCTGGTTCTCTATCAAGAGCCCTTGGACTTCATTTTCACAATTCTTATCCCCAAAGAGGTTTAAAACTCAAAGATCTACCACAGCCGGGTATTTGATTCATGTGCTACCAACACATTTTGTGTATTAAACACATGGGAATATTTTCCCCTTCAATAAATTTTAAAAAAAAATAGGCTCTCTAGCCATCATGGTGGCACATACATATAATCCCAGCACATGGGAGGCTGAGACAGGAGGATCGCAGGTTCGAGACCAGCCTCAGCACCTTAGCGAGACCCTCAGCAAATTAGCGAGACCGTGCTGGGGGGTGTAACTCTGAGATAGAATGCCCCTGGGTTCAATCTCCGGTACCAAAAATAAATAAATAAATAGGCTTTCTAGCATTTGTTTTTATTGAGAAAGTATGCTTCTTCTTCTATCCCTGTTTTCCAACTTTGTATAAAGACATGGAGAGAGAATGGGATAACTTTCCTCTCGTTTCTATGAGAAAAAGTTCAGGTGTTATATTAAATAGTGACCGATGGTGGCCCTCCCTGTCAAGGGTGAGATAAGGCATAGGGCCGCACAACACACTGGAGAGCCCTGTCCTGGTTTAAGAGGAAACTGGAGGGCCAGTTGGAGCTATGTATTGTTATGTAGGGCATCAAATGCCCCAAACTCTCTTTTTCTACAGAAACCAGAAATCTAGATATTTTTAATGTAAATGTGTCTGGTTTTGAAATGTTGACAAACAATTCTAAGCTTCATTTTTTAAAGTAATGCAGGTCCACACTTTGAAGTTTAAACAAACAAGCATGGGCCACGTTCAACTCCTGGAGCCCGCATTTACAGCCTCCGTGGGTTCATCCCTGACCAGGGTGGCCCTAGTCCTCAAGGCACGTTGGTGCCCATTAGATAAAGTTTCCCTTTTTCCAAAAATATTTTCCTGCCATCTGTCAGAAAAATTGTCCCGAGTACAAATCTGGAATGTTCATTGTGTGGATGGTGCTCCTCGGAGTTGAGTAGTCCACAACCTACATGCCTGTGCACGGCAGCCCCTGTTCCATCCACTTTGAAAATAATCCTTTAAAATCCTGCTCACCATTAAAAACATTTCTATTTTCTACTTATGTTTCTACTTATAATTGACATTGTATATATACCTGTCAAATAGTGTGAGATCAAGGGAGACTCAAGTGTGAAGTTTTTTGTTTGTTTGTTTGTTTGTTTGGTTGGTTGGTTGGTTGGTTTGGTGTCATGGGCTCACATCTCAGTCTCTCTCTTCCCCTTGCAGCTCTGTGACTCCCGAAGGCACTGCTGTCTGTGACAGGATAATCCACGCCAATTCTTCGGGAATCCTCTCACATTCTGGACGTAGATGGATGTTATTGTTCACAGCCGGAATTTCCATTGTACAAAATCACCTTCCCTAGCTATCAGTGACTGTCACTCTCTGAAGCCACGCAGTTTCCTTAGCGTGTTCTCTGAAACTATCTCAGATCAGTAATTAACTCCCCCGCCACCAGCTGTCCCCACTCACATGCTAATGAGGAACATGACCGAAGTCATTAGGATGTGCAAAATGGAAGCCATCTCCGTCATCCCTCTTCCATACAACAGACTCATTTCCTCTCTTCCACTCAGAGAGGATCAACAAATATTTTCTCCATTTTTGTTGTAGGAAGCCTTTATTTATTTATTTTCATTTATTTATTTATTTATTTATTTTTGGTGCTGGGGATTGAACCCAGGAGCACCTGACCACTAAGCCACACCCTGGCCCCTTTTTTATTTTATTTATTTTTTTATTTTGAAACAGGGTCCTGTTAAGTTGCTGAGGGTCTCACTAAGTTGCTAAGGTTGACCTTGAACCTACGATCCTCCTGTCGGAAGCTTTTAGAGACCAAACTACTGAGTCTGAAAAGGCTCCTGGCCACCACTGGAGACAGAAAGTGCATTACAGGAAGGTGCTTGATTTTCCCCCTCTGGCAAGACTCTTCTTAATTAAGAAGCACACCTGCATAATTTAAATACACTAAGCCAGGGCCTGGCCAAGGATGTAGCAGACTGTCTCCAGGAGCCACCGTGATTCCCCAGCACCCCAGCCTCATGGATAATGAATGAAAGGCTGAACTCTCCCCAGACTTCCTCCCAAATAATTACCGGAGATTCAAAGAAGTCACCTGGCAGAGAGGTGGCACCAAATTCTCTCATTCAGATGTCAGCCAAGCGAGAAAGCGTGGCTCCCCAGGAAAAGTGATTTGGAGATGGGAAGAAAATTCGAAGGCCGAGCTTTAAACATTTAATTAATTTTCAAACAAATCTGGCTTCCCTCAGACAGAAAACTCCACTATGGAGTATTTCTACATTTAAGAGGAATCCCAGAGCTCAAAAGAAAACTTGGTCGAATATTCGAGGCTGCTCTGAGCAACACAAATTGACGGGCCTCCAAGGAGCACTCTGTAAGTGGGAATTCTTCCTTCTGCTCTGGAACACTCAGCCCAGAAGCGATAGGAAAGATGGTGGTCAGCAGAGGATTGGCAGCCAGTCCTTTTGTGCACCATGTTCCAATGACGCAGGACAAGATGATGCTGACAAGATGTCTCTGTTGACATCCTCACTGCTGTCATCCAAAACAACTGACCACACAACTTAGAGGAAGGGAGGTTTGTTTGTTCATAGTTGTTTGGAGATTTTGAGGTTCAGTCCATGTTAGGCTGGGTCTGTGGAGCTCAGGGCATGGCAATGGGAAGCAGAGAGAGGGAGAGAGCAAGGCTGTGCTCTTACATCATGGAGGCTGGAAGCAAGAAAGAGCCAGCAAGCAATGGGATTCACAGACAAAAGCACCGTCCCTAGGGCCACACCCCCAGGGACCCACCTTCTCCAGCCACACTCCACCTGCCTATGTGACCACCCAGTAAATCCATTACAATGGACTCATCCGCTGATGAGATTACAACCCTCTTGACTTAATTACATCAACTCTGAACATCAATACATGAGCTCTTCAGGGGACATTCTACATCAAACCATAACACAAGGAGTGAGCACTGGACAAGGAGTCAGAGCACTTGGGCTGGGGCTGGCTCTCCCCCAGGGAGCCCCAGAACCCATCCCTGGGAAAGGAGAGTGGAAGCCGTAGGGAATTATGCTGGGGACCGCCTCTGGGGTCTCTGCTGCCTGGGTTCAAATCCTGCTTGTGACGTGTCTACACCATGTAGGATTGGACAAGTCACTTATCTGCCTGAGCCTCAGTTGCCTCTCTGCGACCTCATGGTGGTCCTGAAGAAGAAATGAGATGATACACTGAGCAAGCTGCCAATAAATGTTATTGATTATGAAGGAGCTAGAGGGAGACTTGTTGGAAATGGGCTTTTGGGGGATGGAACTCCACTGGAGGCTGGAGGTCCAGTATCAGGACAAGGACTAAGTTGGAATTGTAACCATGACCCCATGAGACCCATTTGTCCGAGAGGCCGAGGAAACAATCAGGTCAGTTAACCCAACATGGACAATGTCCAGATTTATATTGCAAATACATGAACTGTTTATATACATGTCATTTCATTTAAACAGAACATCTGTTAGTCTAGGACTTTCTCCCTTTTACAAATGAGAAAACTAAAGTCCAGAGAGAGGTTAAGCATATCTGTTCTCCTTTGGGATGTGATAAACTTCATTCATATCTCCGTCCAGATCTGTAACAGGAAGTTCTTAGGGTTCCTGGTAATAAATGGATGAGTCAAGCCAGGCAGGGGTGCTGACAGCCCCGCACGCAAGAAAGACTTGTTAGATGTTTAATATTTGTCACCTTAAACACGAATGGCCTATTCAAGGGAGTCACCAGTCCTGCAAATTGTCTAACGTCAATACCCCACATCATCACAGCACACGCTGCTACATTACAAATCACAAGCTCCCTGCCTCGCTCATCCAGGGAAGAAGCTACAAGGACATCTAAGATGATAACGACTGATCCATGTGCCCGTCAAAATCCAGAGGAACAAGCACGTCTTTCTGGAAAGGTCTCAGGCATTTAACTTCGGGGCCCCAAAGCACACAGTGTTGCAGAGGACACTGAACAGAAAGAGCGATGGAGAGGAGGAGAAGCTCTTCATTCTCATAAATGGAATCCCGTTTCATGCCTTCTCATTCAATACTCTTAACAAAGACATTTCTATCGTCCCCAGTTCAGAAACCATTCCGAATTCTCCTGCTCTGCTTGCGAGAGATGCTACACCTGCAGGAGCCGAGCTCCATGTACCTTGTGGAAGATGATACTCAATTGCTTAAATGGAACATGGTTCATTCCCCCGCCCTCCGCCATGGACTCCTCTTCCAGCAATGTAGTTTATGCAAGTACTTTATGCAAGCTTTCTTCCAGGAGAGTGAGGGAGAGCGAAGTTCCTTTCCAACTCCACTCCTCTACCTCAGTCGCTCCCATAATCACACGGAGACGGTGGTGAAACAGAAATTTCTAGGGATTTTTTTTAATGGTTAAATACACAGGCTTTCGAGTCCGAGATGTGGGTCCTATCTCAGCATACCCTGGGTTACTGTAACCTCACTACCCACAGTTTCCTCTCAAATAAGGATAACCGCCGGGCGTGGTGGCGCACTCTTGTAATCCCAGTCCTTGGGAGGCTGAGACAGGAGGATCACAGGTTCAAAGCCAGCCTCGGCAACTTAGTGAGGCTGTCAGTAACTTAGTGAGACCCTGTTTCCAAATAAAAAATAAAATAGGTCTGGGGGATGTAACCCAAAGGTAGAAGGTCCCTGGGTTCCATCCCCAGTACCACAAAAATAAATAAATAAATAAATAAACAAACAAACAAATAATAAAATGAGGACAATATTATTCTACTGCAATTAATTAAAAGAATGCAAAAGATCTGATTTTTTTCACCTTGAGTGTATAGAACAGGTCTATTTGTTTCTTTCGAAGGCAGACAATAATAAAACGCATCTCACAAGATTAAATAATGTGGTTTTGACAATGTGTGCCCGGGCAGGGTTGGATGGTCCCAGCAGAGCCACATGTTCGTGATCTGACCCTTCATGGTAAAAGCGTGCGGGGCCGCGGAGCTAGATCAGGGAAGATGTTGTCAGTCAGGTTTAGGGATTCCATTTTATCACAAGATCAATAACAAGAACAATAACAAGCTTTATTATTATTTTTTTTTTTTGGCGGTACCGGGGATTGAACCCAGGGGCATTCTACCTCCAGGCTACACCCCCAGCCCTATTTTTTATTCCTTATTTTGAAACAGGGTCTCACTAAGTTGCAGAGGGCCTCACTAAGTAGCTGAGGCTGGCCGCTAACCTGGATCCTCCTGTCTCAGCCTCCCAAGTACTGGGATTACAAGCATGAGCCACCACGCCCGGCCAGCTTTAAACAGAGCGGATACAGATGCACATCTCAGAGCAATTGCTCTGGCCGCAGTTTAGAGGATGGAGTTAGGGAACGAAGGAATGCAGGCAGGGAGCGCAGAGGTAGACCGGACCAGTCACCCCGTGAAGACTGAGGCAGGCCTGGGCTAGAGGGGCCATTTAACCCGGCTGCCTCCCAATCCCAAGCAAGAGGGTGCTGTTACTGCACTTCCCACAAGATCCACCAGATGGCGGTAGCGCACAAGAAACATCACGTCTCCTCCCCTTGACTTTTCAAGAACCTTGAAATATTAGGGGCTTTGGATAAATGTGGGGAGAGACCAACAGAATAGTGGAAGAGAATTGGGGAAGGGAAGCAGAGAGGGAGGAAAGAGGATTGAGGAAGGAAACAATCCAAAGAATGCTTTGGCACTCTGTAAAGGTATTGCTAGGGGTTGCACTAACGTATGTGGGGCAGGAGGAGGTAGTGGGGTGGGATACAGAGGTAAGTACACCAAGAGCTGTGTGCAGGTGCGTCCGTATCACTAGAATGTGTAATTGCAATGCACTAATAAAAGTATAAAATTTTCAGTTCACGAATCCATGGGTGTAAGAAAGAGCACGTCTTTCTTTTCTATAAATCAATTTAATTTTACCTCGAAGCCCCAATCCTGCAAGGTTGTTAAGAAATCCACCCTTGGTCAGGCTTGGATCATCCTCCTCTTACCCGCCAGAGTTTTGTCAAGGCTCTGGGTCTCACCGAGATCCAAAGTCTTGGATCCTGTGTGTAGAGATCACCCTCAAATGCCCATCACCCCTGTGGTCTCATCAGATCTGCCGCTCTGGTCTTTCTAGAAGGACTAAGAAAAGCCTAGGATATCCGGATGCCAGGGTTTACAAGCCCCAGCCTTGGACTGCCTTCTACAGCCAGCTATGTGGGCCCATGGACCAGCAGCACTGAGTTAACACCGGCACTGCTGTTAGGGCGCTAGCTAGTTTATGTCCGCATTACCATCTTGCAAGCGCTGCCCTAGCAGGTCTTGCCATACCTGCCTGGCCCTGCCAGGTGGAGCCCCGATTAGGGCCATCAGGGGACCCCAAAGCGAGGCAATCGCTCACTAATCTATGGAAGCCCTTCTCCCCTTCCATCAGTTAACATTAATATGGACACAAGGGCAGCCCAGGGAGGGTCTCGGTAGATGGCTCTGGCCTCCTGTCCCAATCCGCCAGGAGGAGCAGGGACTAGTATCTGCTTTAATGAGAGAACAGCAGGAGGAATACTGAGAAAGAAGCATAAAACCTAGCCACGCATACATTGTTTCATAAAACCAATATTTCAATATATAAGAACTATTTATATATTTTAATATGTAAGAAAATATAATTTAACCTTTATAACAGTACTAAAACTAATTTTAAGTCTCTCGCCTTTTCTATATGCAGCTTTTCTACAACGACTATAATTCGGTTTACAAAGTGAGAAAGGTTTGAGCATTTGTTAATAGAGTCACACTGGCAAGACGCAACCTAGAAATGAGAAGAAAATTGAGCCGCTCAGAACAGAACCGAAAGACCACTTTTTAATTTTTATTGTTTCTTGTGGTATTGGGGATGGAATCCAAGGGTGTTCTACCTCTGAGCTACACCCCCAGCTCTATTTTATCTTTTTTTTTTTTTATCTGGAAACAGGGTCTCACTAAGTTGCTGAGGGCCTCACTAAGTTGCTGAGGCTGGCCTCCAACCTGCGATCCTCCTGTCTCAGCCTCCCAAGTAGCAGGATTACCGGCGTGCACCACCCCGCCCAGTGAATAACCACTCTGTAGAAGCAGCCGCCGGTGGACTGAACTCACTGTGAGGCTGGAGGGGCTGCTGGGGAGGTCTAGTGTCTTCTCAGGACACTAGAACTTCTTCATTTAATCCTATTTCCTGTTAGGGAATTTGGACTTTTCAGGAGAAAGACGGAGAGCTTCATGGTATTTGAAAAGGGAAGAAATCTGCCAACGCATGAATGTCTTTCCTTTGAAAAATAATGCACAAATTATAGGCCATTCTAATAAAATTGAGGCTTTCATTTCAATGGACTCTTAACTGGCCTAGATAACTGGCTACTTAGGATAAAACTGCACATTGCCGATTACAAGCAGATGAAGCTGAGTTCTCCGGCCTCATCAAAACACACTCGTGTCTGGCCTCCCTCTGAGGTAACTGGAGCCCCGCTGGCTGCAGGAAGATTTTCCCCTGAGCATTTCCTGAGTGGATTTGTCCTGTTTCCTGCAGCCTACTCCACAGGCCAAGAGGCCAAGAAACTCTGCCTGGATTTCCTGAGACCCACCCATTCATGTTGAAGCTCTTCCTGAGAAAAAACCAAGAGAGGAGGTCCAGTTAAAAGTGTAAGCGGCACGTTGGGCATGGTGGCGCACGCCTGTCATCCCAGTACTTGGGAGGCTGAGGCAGGAGGAGCGCAGGTTGGAGGTCAGCCTCATCAGCGTAGTAAGACTCTCAGCAACCTAGCAAAAGCCTGTTTCAAAAAATTAAAAAAAAAAAAGCCAGGCATGGTGACGCATGCTTGTCATCCCAGTACTTGGAAGTCTGAGACAGGAGGATCGGGGTTCGTGGCCAGCCTCAGCTACTTAGTGAGACCCTCCGCAACTTAGTGAGACCCTGTTTCAAAATAAAGAATAAAAAATAGGCCGGGCATGGTGGCGCATGCTTGTAATCCCAGTACTTTGGGAGGTGGAGACCGGAGGATCCGGGTTCGCGGCCAGCCTCAGCTCTCTCTGTCTCTCTCTCCCTGCCTGTCTCTCTCTCTCTCTCTCTCTCTCTCTCCCCCCCCCC
>PVJS01007231.1:6654-56955 GCA_004027185.1 Glis glis | reverse complement strand
GAACCCGGATCCTCCGGTCTCCGCCTCCCAAAGTACTGGGATTACAAGCGTGCGCCACCACGCCCGGCTCTCGAATTTCTCTAAGCTGTTCATTCTTTAAATTAAGACAATGAGGACAACTATCATCAAATGGAACGATTACTAATCATCAATACCTTGGTACCAATAAATTAATCAATATAGCTAATCTATGGTGATAGGAGACCTTGGAAGAAATTAGGTCTGTGGCAGTATATTTTTATAAGTACAAAGAAGAAAAGGCTTTTATGTCTGGGACATGACTGGCAGAAAAGATAGCACAGACTAAAAGAGGCACTGAGAATCCAGGAAACAGGAAACTATATACTTGTTTTGTTACCAAATATCACAAAGTGTGTAGAAGCCAGGGGTGAGGGTGGTGAGAGGCTGACGTTTTGTATCTAGATACACAAGAAAGCAGTCAGGAAGTATGTCGCATTTTCAAGACTGAATATATCAACAGAATGGTTTGTACCACCCAGGATTAAAACGACTGGTTCTACCATGTTAATCTAGATCAAAAGAACTAAATGTGAACCCTAGAGTTCACTCTTTAGAACTAGAGCCACCAATCCCTGCCATGACACTGGTGAAGGGTCTTCATTTATCTTTAACACCATCAGATTGAGAATAGTGATACATCTGTTTATATAAATTTTATAATTCCAACAGTATTAAAATGCATAAATAGGTACTCAACAGAGAAACGAGAAAAACATAATCACATGCTGTAGGTAATGTTGATAATGTTTGGACAAAAATATAACTATCTAAACTTCAAATATCTGTCAGAGACTAAATGAAAATAATTATTTTTCTTTGTATATGTATTTCTCTTTATTAGACATTGCTGTAGATGAGAATTTATAGAAAATTAAATATTTATACTGTCACGATAGAAGAGTTTATGAGTTTTCATAAACATTTACATACATAAACTGTGAGCAGTTCTAAATACAGTAGTGCAGACTTTGTACATGTATACACATGTATGTGGGTATACATTTTACACAAATATGCTAAAAAATATGCAGTTTTATGAATTTGGTTTCATTAGTAGAAGCTTCCAGAAGAGAGAGAGTGAGAAGGATTGGAAGAATGCTTGTGCTTTCAGTAGGGAAGGACATTTTCTTTTTTTTTTTTTTTTTTTTTTTTTGCAGTACTGGGGATTGAACCTAGTGGCATTCTACCTCCAAGCTACACTCCCAGCCCTTTTTTTTATTCTTTATTTTGAAACAGAGTCTCACTAAGTTGCGGAGGGCCTCACTAAGTAGCTGAGGCTGGTCGAGAACCCAGATCCTCCGGTCTCAGCCTCCCAAGTACTGGGATTACAAGCGTGCGACACCATGACTGGCTCGGGAAGGACATTCTGATTATTAATGTTGCCAAGGTCACAATGGTACATTGTTGATATTAATTTAATATATTCAGTATTCTTATTCTTTTTACTAAGGTAGAGGATAGCCATTACCTAATTTTCATTCAAATTTTATTATAATGCTCAAATTTAGGAAAAGTAAATAATAAAATAAAATAAAATTAGTTGAGAAAGAAGCATAAATGAGTGGGTTAAAAACCTCCTTAACTACCTAAGGAATTACAGACATCAATAAGAGCCATTAGAACAATCACGTAGGATTGTTAAGTAATAAAAAAATCACTAAAACTATATATTGTTTTACAATCAGGCTCTAGGGCTATATTATAGCCCTTATGACACAGTACTTGAGAAATTAAGAAATAATGTCTGCAAAAGTTGTTAAATTTTTCTAGAAATGTGTTATTATTATAACACTATGGAAGATAGTTTTTAAATTGTTCAATTTTATGTTGTTCTTATTATTCAACAGTTATGGTCTTTAAGAATTTAATGCACCGGGCGTGGTGACGCATGCTTGTAATCCCAGTACTTGGGAGGCTGAGACCAGAGGATATGGGTTCGCGGCCAGCCTCAGCTACTTAGTGAGGCCCTCCACAACTTAGTGAGACCCTGTTTCAAAATAAAGAATAAAAAATAGGGCCGGGCGTGGTGGTGCACACTTGTAATCCCAGTACTTTGGGAGGGGGAGACCAGAGGATCCGGGTTCACGGCCAGCCTCAGCTCTCTTTCTCTCTCCCTGTCTCTCTCTCTCTCTCTCTCTACTCAGTGAGGCCCTCCGCAACTTCGTGAGACCCAGTTTCAAAATAAAGTATAAAAAGTAGGGCCGCGGGTGTAGCGTGAAGGTAGAATGCCCCTGGGTTCAATTCCTGGTACCGCAAAAAAAAAAAGAAAAAAAAATAGGGTTGGGGGTGTAGCTCAAAGGTAGAATGCCCCTGGGTTCAATCCCAAGTACCAAAAAAAAAAAAAAGAATTTAATGCTAAGAAGGTTTTAAAAAGTATATCGGGTTGTATATTGTTCATTTTGTACTAAAAGTTTTCATTTTTACTCATGGTGAACATACAATTGGAATTTTTCATACTAAAATTATTGTAACAAAAATTTAAGATTATTAATTTCAACAACAGTAATGTTTTTCATGATCTATAAATTATGGAGACTATGGCTATAAACTGCAAAATCATCGTGTAAAACTTTAAATTTAAAAAATGTTCAAAAAATAAGATCATTCAAATTTTTCCTTAAGTCAAACTCAGCATAAAAGGGAATAGTGGAAGATCCTTTCTTCTTCATCTATATTTGATTTTCCTCCTCACAATAACAATTGCACTGGATTAATATGACTATACCTTAAAGTGACAAGAAGTAGACAAATTACTCTTTTGTACTGAATTTAACTCAAAGTGTAGCATCAGTTCTCAATAACTGTCTAGGCAAAATAGCTATAATTGTATTGCTAAATATGAAGGAAAATTCATATTTCTCCTCTTCTTATTACCATGACAGGGACATTTTATTTAGCTACTAAATTATATTATGTTGATACAATATGAACCAAGGAAATAACTTTAAGGAAACAGAGATAAAATGTTTAGACTGGTCAGTAAGCTAATTGTCTACTATCTAGTTAGTTTTTTTCTCTTTTTTTTTTGTGGTACAGGGGATTGAACCCAGGGTCGTTTTGCTCCTGAGTTACACCCCAAGCCCTATTTTATTTTATTTATTTTATTTTTTTTGGCGGTACTGGGGATTGAACCCAGGGGCATTCTACCTCCGGGCTATACCCCCAGCCCTATTTTTTTATTCTTTATTTTGAAACAGGGTCTCACTAAGTTGCAGAGGCCTCACTAAGTAGCTGAGGCTGGCCGCGAACCTGGATCCTCCAGTCTCAGCCTCCCAAGTACTGGGATTACAAGCATGCGCCACCACGACTGGGTTTTATTTTATTTTATTATTTTATTTTATTTTATTTTATTTTATTTTATTTTATTTTATTTTATTTTATTTTTTGAAACAGGGTCTCACTAAGTGACTGAGGCTGGCCTTGAACCTGCAGTCCTCCTGTGTCAGCCACCCAAGTACTAGGAATACTGATGTGCATGTGCCACCATGCCTGGCTTAATTTTCTTTTTTAAAAGGAACATTTGATAACCTAAATAAAGGATTTATCTATATCCATCCATCAATCCATCCACCATTTTCAACAAATATGCATTCTGATCCTGGTACACAACATGTTGTACTTTGTGCTTTTTCAGAAGTAATAAAGAGATAAAAGATTTGAAAGCAAGTAGTTTGAGAAGTGATTCCAAGAAAAAAAAAAAAACTAGAGAATTGGGGTAAAGAAACAACCAATGAAAAGGAGTCATGGGAAGGCGTACTGATGAGCAGGTCACTGCTGTGAGTAAACTGGGTTCAATTCCTGGTGGCCACTGGAAGTATTATGTAGAATGTATCTCCAAGCTCCTCAACTTTGGAGAAAGGAAGCTAGGGTATTTTCCTATCAACTCCTATCAGTTACCGATTAAGCAATTGCTAAGCTTTCATTGTGTCCCTCTAAAATGAAAGTTTATCACTGGTTCAATAGCATTAAGGTGCGGGACCTTTTCGGTGGTGATTAGCCATGAATGGAACTGAAGTCTTTATGTAACAGTGTTCAGCCCCTTGTCCCTCCTTCCTTGTACCGCCTGAAGAGACAGCAAGAAGGCTTTCATCAGACACCCAACGCAGGGCCCTGACCTTGGACTTCCCAGCCCCAGAACTGAAAGAAATGCATGCCTGTGCTTTGTAAATTACCCAGCTTAGGTGTTTTATCATAGCGGCACCATGGCGGCACCATGGACTAAGACTGGGCTCATCCTGGCATGTCAGCTCACTGGCACTTCTAGAATGTTCACTGCATATTCTTCTATGGTCAGAAGAACCCACCAGGAAAACCATTAAAAGACCCAGCAGCGGGAAGTCATTATTAGAAGAAGGCGAGAACCCAGTGGATTTGGTCAGAACATCCACAATATTGCAACGGCCAGGGAGGACGCTAGACATCACAGACAAAAATGATGCAAGGACTCCACCTTTGTCCAATTTGCAGTAGAAAGGGTAAACCTTGGAAATCAATGATTGGAATAAAATAAGAAAATGAAAAAAAATGGAGTTTATGTGTGAAGTAGTTAGGGAACATTGGAGTCCCTTGGATTTCTAAAGAGAATAAAAAAAAAAAAACCTCTCTGACACCTGAGCCCAAGTTATTTTGTACTACATAGTTGCTACCTTTAATCTTTAATTTTGTCATGAATGGAAGGAAAATAGCCATTCCTAAGACATTTGACATGAAGAGATAATAATGTTATATGGCAGCCATAATTAGTGATGGCAAGCCGGGCATGGTGGTGCATGCTTGTAATCCCAGTACTTGGGAGGCTGAGACAGGAGGATCCGGGTTCGCAGCCAGCCTCAGCTACTTAGTGAGGCCCTCTGCAACTTACTGAGATCCTGTTTCAAAATAAAGAATAAAAAATAGGGCTGGGGGTACAGCTGGGAGGTAGAATGCCCCTGGGTTCAATCCCCAGTACCGCAAAATAAAAAATAAAAAAAATTAGTGATGGCAACAGAAACTGGCTATAGGTTGCCAGCAACATCACAGAAACTTAAAGAGATTTTCCTGGAGCTGAATGACAGAAGTTTCTAGAAGTTTGGGTTCTTGCCTAGCTTTTCTATAAACCCCAAATGTAATCTGGAGGAGGTTTCTCAACGTAAAGACAAATACATGCGGTTTTAGTCATGTGACCACTGGAACAGGTGGGTGATTTCATAATCATCAGGAGAAACCTCTAGCGGCAGAGTTCAACCTAATAAGGAGAGCAACTTTAGCTTCTTCAGAATAAAATTGCCTTGGCAACATATGGTATTGTAACACCATAAAGTGAGCTAATACCCGGGCCAAAAGCTGTCAGAGGCTGCAACCATGATGACTTCCAGATTAAGACAAAAGGGTTAACAATGGCCAATTCGCAGTACATTCTAAGATCTCCAAAGCAGGATTAATTCCCTATGTCCATATTAAGACACCCAAACACTGAGAACTAACAGAATTTACACATAAGTATGATTTCAACCATGCCAGGAGAGAATGACACTCCTTATCAATTAGTTAAACTTTATAATAAATAAATGTTCAGAGTGACAGAGCTGGGGCACTCGGTCTTTCAAATTACAAAGGTTCCTTTGCATTCTCTTCTCTCCTGGATCTATTTTATAATCTGTATTTATCTACACATTTGATATTTAGTAGCAAATAATACTTCTTATTGAGGTCATAATTACTAGAACCCATGGTGTGCCATCTTCGGTGGTTAATATATGCCTACTTCCTTGTCAATAAATTAGAAATTTTGCCCCTCAGGGACAACTCGGATTCATTTTGTTAATTTGCCTGTTTGGATGAATGTGTTTCATAACACTAAGAAGGAATTTAAGGCATCTTGCAAAAATTTACAATAGGAATCAGGTGTGGTATAATCCTAGTACTTGGGAGGCCGAGACAGGAGGATCGCAGGTTCAGGGACAGCCTCAGCAAGTAGTGAGACTCTCATCAACCTAGTGAGACCCTGTTTCAAAATTTTAAAAAAAAGTTAAAAAATAGAGCCGGGGTGTAACTTGGAGGTAGAATGCCCTGGGGTTGAATCCCCAGTAACACACACATACACACACACACACACATACACACACACAAATACACAATAAAATTTAACAAAAGTCAGTGAAGAAAAAAGAAAAATAAAGAAAAAATACATAAATGAGAAGACATAAATGTGAGAGGTTAAATTACACAAAATTTCCTAGAAGTGAAGCATAATTTAAATGAAAGTTTTCTTTCTTTTTTTATTGTGGCACTGGGGATTGAACCCAGGGGAATTCTACCTCCAAGTTACACCTCCAGCCCTATTTTATTTTTATTTTGAAACAGGGTCTCGCTAGGTTGCTGAGAGTCTCACTACTTGCTGAGGTTGTCCTTGAACCTGTGATCCTCCTGTCTTAGCCTTCCAAGTACTGGGATTATAAGTGTGCAACCCCACCCTTGGCTTAAATGTAAGTTTTCTAAGAACTAACGCAAAGCCTGAGCCATGGCATGTAGTTGATTCAAAGGGATCATCAGGCAGAGCCAAATAAACTGCCAATATGATACGAAGCACAAGAGTGCTACATTTAGAGACATGTCTCTTCCACAGAACCTAATATTATCATGGCAATGTCCTCAAACACATGACTATGTTTCATAAAGCTATCACGAATGACCTCTTTATAGAAATTACCTATAGCACTAAAACTAAAAGAAAAATGTAGAGTTGTTACCATGTATTAGTCACTTTAGTAAGTACTGAGGTCACTCGACCATCATAACCACCCTATGCAACAGGTAAAACTTAAAATCTTCAGCCAGGTATGGCGGCGCACATCTGTCATCCCAGTACTTGGGAAGCTGAGATAGGAGGATCGCAGGTTCAAGGTCAGCCTCAGCAATTTAGCGAGGCCCTCCACAATTTAGTGAGATCCTGTTATAAACTAAAAAAATAAAATAGATCTGGGAGTGTAGCTCAGAGGTAGAATGCTCCTGTGTTCAATCTTCAGTAACCCCCAACCCTCCCCCCCCAAAAAAATCAGGAGAATGGCTGAGGAGAGTTAAATAAGTTGGTAAGGATCAGTTGTCTGCCAGAGGCATAGACAGGACTCAAACGGACTCCAACGTCAGGCTCTACGGAGCCGAGGCCCCTGTCAGGGAATCTTAAACACACTTATGTTTATGAACACAGAACCCAGCATTATGGAGCTTAAGGAGATATTTTAAATTACAACAAATCGAGACTTTCTGACATCGTGAGATTTGTGCTGTCCAGGAGATTAAACAGGAACTCAGTAAAACCCCCTGTAAGCCTTCCTGTGAGCAACATAACTTTTTCATGTTCCAAGATAAGCAGGGTGAATAATGGGCTCCCTGTACTGAATGTGCAAAGTTGTTACATGGGAATGTTAGCTCTGAGCCAGCTAAATTAGGGCAGATGATTAGAAAAACAATGATTCTGAAATTAAGAAAATGCTTCTTTTTCTGGTTTCAGGAGGAAGAGATGAGGTACAGGCATCTTGCTCCACCAAATGTGGTATTAAATGATTAAGTGACGGGTTAAATACAAAAGGCATCTGAATTCACACTGGATTTTTCAGCAACAATTCTATTTTCTTAAATTAAAAAAACAAACCCACATTGAATATTTCAGATATTTGATTTTTAATACACTTAACAGCCATAAACCTTTAACTTGATCATCGCTGATAATACTGTCATTGATTATTAATGAATAAAGATGATTTGCACAAAAGGATGTCTATTACTGCCAATAAAAGAAGAACTTGAGGATATCCACTTTTCTATATTACGGCCTTTCGATGATGAAAGTAGCAATCTCTTTAATATACCAGAATGGTCACTCAAAGGTTGTGGACTGTTTCTTTTTATATGAATTTCACGCAGCCCAATTTCTTAACTGAACCAGGTACTCTACTGCCCTCTCATGGATATTATATAAGTAGCAAGAAGAAGAAATGGTCAACAAAATGAAAGGTGTTTAATTGAAGCCCGTGACAAGTAACAGCCACCATATAATAAGCGACAGTGTTGTTTTCTTCACATAGAATTCCTGGTTTTCATTAAATCTCGTAAGATTTTTAGACACAGACACCTTCAATACTTGCGAAGCAAAATAAGAGTGGGATAAATTTCACTTCCTGTGTTGTGAGTTAAGGAATTGCTAACATTCCTCTCACTTCCAAAATCCTATGGTTCTAATGCGTGCCAGAATTTCCCTGAGCTTAGTAGTCTCAGGTGACGGGCAGAGAGAAAAGGGCTTCAGGTTGGTAATCCTTCCAAATAATATGCTGTTTTGCCATAATTGATAAATTATGTGATGGAGCAAGAGGCAAGAAAGATTAGTAAATTGGAAATCCCAGTAGAAATCGAAGCCTGGTGCTCAGCATAGGAGGATGTATTTGGGGGAGAGATGTGGTGGAGACAGGGAGGCTGTCTTCAGTAATACAGCTTGTAGACATGTATCTCCAAAGGGTGTTATATGCATAAGACATTTTTAAATGATCATATACATGTAAATGACACCATGGGGACTTGCAGTTCTGTGAATTAAGAAATTAAACATTTTCCCAATGATGTTACTAGGAAGTTAAGGAAATACATAGGTGCTGGTACGAAAGTGGTTTTACATATGGCTCAGCAAGCAAAGAGCTGACAGGTACCGTGTGTGACGCTTGTTGCCCTCCATCTGACCAAGCACATCTTCAGTTATAAGTCACAGTTTATATTTTCCTGGGCCTTAGGAATATGACACAAGCAGTATATATTATTTATATGTTTGGTACCATGGATTGAACCCAGGGACATTCTACCTCCTTGCTACACCTCCAGCCCTTTCTATTTTTTTTTATTTCAAAACAGCATCTCTCTAAATTGCTAAGGGTGGCCTAGAACCTGCAATCCTCCTGTCTCAGGCTCCCAAGCACCAGGATTACAGGCCTGTACCACCACGTTTGGCTCACAAACAGTATTTTTTAACAGTGCTTCTCAGTTCATTTCAAAAATACAACTATGAGCATTCCATCTGTACTTTCCATTACAGTTTTTCTTTTTGGCTACAATTTTTCAGAAAGAGTTACAACACATTATCAACCAGATTAAAACAATTTTAGCTGTTTAACATGTAATATGATTGAAGGCATAGGAAACTCTCACCAGCTATGTGTTGTTCTTCAGGGATTGCCTAATTTTAAAATAAATGAATATTAATTACCTACTGTCCCAAGGAATGAAGCCCAGACTAACTGTTCCTGAGGAACCACAGAGCCCAGCAATGGGCCTCCTATGCCAGTGTGCAGCGACCACCTGTCAGATGAACTTTGCAACGGGCTCTGCAGAAGGGACTTGCTTGGAACTTAATACAGGAGAAGTATGTAGTCAGCCACTCAGCATGGATTAAGCAAACAAGTCAACATCTTCATCGCTGTAAAACTAACTCGGATGAAATATTAAACAGATTTTAACCAATCTTCTCTAAAATCATATCTCCACGGCATTTGAACCGAAACTCATTTTAGAGTGACTTAACTTTCATTTTAGTCTGAAAATATGACTTTTACTGAACTTTGATTGGGGATAGAAGCATGCAGGTGTTTGCACACTTTCACATTATTCATAAAAAATTCTCAACACATGTGATCGAGCTATTCTCTGCCTCTTCTGTTGGTTATTTCTGCTTCCACAGTGACCTCCTCTTCTAAGGTTTTAGAGTGGCGGCTCAGTCTTGAACCACATTTCTGCTTTTGGTATGTGTGTGGAGGGGTACTGGGGATTGAACCCAGAGGTGTTCTATCTCTGAGCTATATCCCCAGCCCTTTTTTTTTGTTGTTGTTGTTGACAGGGTCTTTCAATGTTGCTAAGATTCTTGCTAAGTTGCTGAGGTTGGTTCTCGAACCTGTGTCCTCCTGTCTCAGCCTCCCAAGTACTAGGATTACAAGTGTGCACCACCATGCCTGGCTCAGGCTCTGCTTCTGTAGACAGCCGATGGCTCCTTCAGCCACCAGGCTGGGCAGGATGCTGAGGTCCCTTGGGCAGTGGTGGATTAGAAAATAGGCTGCTTATCATAGCACCTCTTCAGTGGATTTTCTGTTACAGGATTGACTGTGATCTCTCTACTGAGTTGCTCTGGAAGATGTTTGAGGAGTCATTATTGGTGAGGATTTATTCAACATCTACTTCATACTAAGTCCTATGGCCAATTAAAAAAATGGGGACTTAATGCACTTGGTAGAGGTAGAGCTTCTGAGTCGGCTAGAGTTGCCATAACATAACACCGGACTAAGTGGCTTAAACAGCAGAAATGTATTCTAAGCAACTTTGGAGGCTGGAAGTCTCGGCTTAGGATGTCTGAGGTTTGGTTTTCTCCTGCAGCCTCTGCACGTGGCTTACAGATAACCATATTCCTGCTGTGTCCTCACGGGACCTTTTCTCCATGTGTTGCATCTCTGGTATCGCTTCCTCTTCTTCTTCTCATGAGATCACCAGACAAATTGGATGAGAGTTCTGCTATTAAGACCTCATTTAATTTTAACACTCCGCTCTACAGGCCCTGTCTCTGAATGCAGTCACATTAGGGATTACGGCTTCAAGGTATGAATTTATGGGAACACAATTTAGGCCGTAGTGTACGGCACTTAAATGTTGCAGCTTTGAATTCAGCCTGGCATGGTTTGAATTCATCCCTGCCCCTTACCAGCTGCGTGATACTGCACAAATCACTCGAAGGAAAACGAAGGTGATTAGCTTCTCCATTTGCATTATGTGAATAATAATATAATCTAACTCATAGCACGACTGTTCGTCTCATTTCGTATTCAACACAAGCCTAGGATGTAGTTCCAAAAGAAAAAAAAAAGGCAAAAAGGGAAACTGTCCAAAATGCTTTCTTACTTATTCTTTATATCCCTAGGACATTGCATAAGGAATTGAAACATATAGGCCCTTGAAAAATATTTTTAAATGAATACAATATTAAAAAAAATCACACTTCAAGGTGGATAGGCACTTTGAAACTATTTTTATACCTATAAACAAAAATAAATCACCAAGTTTTGTTTTGCTTTTGATTGGACTGAATTCAATATCCAAAAGACTCCTAAAAATAACAAAGAAATGTATGGCTGCTTTATATAAGAGACCCTGATTAAACCACTTGGTTGATGTTCAAGGTGAGATATCTGCTTCTTCAAAATAATGTATTTATTTTATCAACTTCATCATTAAAGCCAAACTCTTAAGAGCAGCAATTTCAACCTCCCTCTTTCACCTGCTCCAGAACACTCTCTGTCTCAGCGATCTGTAAATAATTGACCAGCCCGGCACTGTAGCACAAAGGCAAATAGATCAATACTCCTCCTGCAAGCAAGTGCTTATGGCTGGGAGAGAAATCCTGCTTCCCTTCATTTCTGACCACAGAGGACCTCATGCATGAATCAATTCGCGGTCGGCAGCCCCCAGATTTAATTCAGCATGCATAATCAGCAGCAACTGCTGAAGTCTTTGATTAAACTTTTAAATTGCCTCTTAATATGATGTAAATGGGAAAAAAGTATTGATTAAAGAATCTTAAAATGGTAACCTGTTAAAATGAGAAAGGAAAATGCCTTGGGTTGGTGAGCCTGTGTGGCAAGATAAACAGTGTGCACCAAGAGTCTCCAATGGACACATGCAAAACAAGCAGTATTAACAAATGGTGGCCTTCCTGTTTGTGAGCTTGCAACACAGGAAAAGTGGTTGAGTGGTGTGGTCTTCTTTCATAATGAAAAATGAGATCGATCAAAACTGGCAAAACATAATCCCTAGAGACCTAAAAATGATTCCATTTTTACCCTAGAAAATGCTGTGGTTTTTCCCCTACTATAATTCATTTTGGATTTTATAGAATATCTAGCTGGGCATTTCACTTTCCAATAGTATTCTCGCAAATAAAGTTATAATAACTGTACGTCGACCCTAATCCCCAGTGTGATGGTATTAGGAGGTGGGGGGCTGTAAAGTGATTAGGTTATAAAGGTGGAAACCTCATGAATATGATTAGTGTCCTTATTAAACAAAACAACACAGGGAGAGCCCCTGTTTCTTCCAACATGTGAGGACACAGGGAGAAGGAACTTCACATGAACTAGGAAACTGGCCCTTATTGACAATGAATCTGCCATGCTTTGATCCTGAACTGCCTAGTCTTCGGAACAATGAGAAATAAATTTCTGTTTATAAGTTATCCAACATACGGCATTTTGCTATAGCAGCCCGAATAGACCAATACAAATGATTAAACATACAGTTTAAGCTGGATAAGGAGAGAACTAAGAATAAGAGGAGGAGAAGTTTCAGTGACTGAAAAGTAATATCAATACAATGGACTGTTAAATCTATTTCAACATACACCTCCATAAGTTTCAGTGACTGAAAAGTAATATCAATACAATGGACTGTTAAATCTATTTCAACATACACCTCCATACACTATACAACCAGTATTCCATTGAGTATATTTTATGAAAATATTACTACAGATGAATTTTGGAAGTATCAATGAATAGTAATAACTGCTAATGGTCTTGATTAATTTTACAGTAAACTTACTGTCTAATGCTTTAGTGTCTAAGAAATATTAATACTTTAGAAATGTACTAAGTTAATCTTAAACACATACAGGTAAACTATCTAAAAGGCACTAAAAGTATACTTATAAAAAATAATAGTGATTATCCTGATTCTTAAGTTTCATAAAATATATCATATATAAAGTGCTAAAGTCATTTCGACATTTAAGGGATAGATTAACTAGCCCAAGTTATTCACTGAAAATTCTGTTAATTTACAAAAATGTAACTCAGTAGATACAGGATATGTAAATATTATAAAGTTTCCTTATATCATTCCTTTTTAAAATAAGAGTCAGACTAGAAAACTTATAAACAGATTGAGTAGCCTTTATCCAAATTTCTTGGGACCAGGCATGTTTTAGATTTCAGATTTTGGAATATTTGCATATACATAATAATATATCTTAGATTTATAATGTGTAAACACAAGAAACAAAATTAATTTATATTTCATGTACATCTTATACATACAACTCGAAGAAATTTCCATGTAATATTTTTAACAATTTTGCGTCTTGCACAATGTTTCATGGAAGGGCATTTTCCACTGTGCATCATATTAGCACTCAAAAATTATGAAAGTTGAAGCATTTTGAAATTTTAGATTAGGGATGCTTGATATGTAGTTGCTCCAAGGACTAAAATGCTAGATGTTTAAGAATTCTCTAGAATGACTTACTAACTAAAAGTACAGTTAATTGATCTCTTTTAATAAAATGGCAATTTTATGTAAATGATCTTTAATTTAAAAAAATCACCCTCAAATATCCCCTTCCTTCCAGAGATAAACAACAACAAAATCAGATTCTTACATACTTCTTGGCTTTGGGAAATACTTCGTGTCTTCAAAATCCCTTTTTATAAATTCAACGAAGAAAAGTTCCCTCATATCCTACTCAATAACATGAACACTTTGAGGTTTAAAAATGCAATTTCATCAGACTATGGAGTAGAATACTGAGCATGGATTCTGTGGTGTGTGTATGTGTACGTCCACGCACACGCTTGCATGCATGTGTGCGTGTACATGTATGTGCACGCATGCGCCAGATAAAGGGAGGGAGGAAGGAAGATAAAAGCTGTACTCACAAACAATATGAAACACTGAGTTTATTCTATGCCATATTAAATCATAGCACTATGGGCACATTAAAGTCATAGGAATTAAGAAATTTGATGCACATTTTTGTTTTGAGGCAAGATAAAGTAAGTACATGTCAACCTACTCCTCATACGAATGGAGGATGAATAATGGAAGGACTGGACAAGGACTTGATACTCAAGGAATGACTCTTTCAGCCCTTCCCAGTCCTGCCCCAATGCAAGCAGAGGTAGCTCCCCTCTTCTCCACAGACACAGCCTCTGCAGACTATGGGGAGAAGGCGGGGTGATCAGCTTCACCCTCACCATGCACTAAGCAAAAGACAACAAAGATTAGCACCCCGCTCACACACACAAGCAGTAAAGAGAGGATTATGGGAGAAGAAAAAAATGCTGGAGAAATGGGTTCTCCCATCTGGATATCAATATCCAAACAAATTCATGAGAGGCCCATATAAGAAACGAACAGAATGCTCAGTAAACTACAGGAAGGCAGAAAAGGGCAAACAGAGAAAGAAAAATCAGAGACCCCAAACAGAAGTCAACCAATCGACAGATTTAAATTTGAACATATCAATAGTTTCATTAAATAGAAACTGTAAACACACCAATAAAAAATTGCCAGAGTGCATAAAAATTGACTGAAAAATACATTAAAAACTTCAAGCAATAAATTTTGTATATAATGACAATGCCTGGGTTAAAAGTGAAAGGATAAGAAAAGAAATTGCATAAACACTAATGAAAGAAAGCTGATGTGCTATACTAACATGAGACAAAGTAGATTTCAGAACAAAGAATATCACCAAGGGTCAGTTCACCAGGAAGACCTAACAATGTTAGATGGATATGTACCCAGCAATACAGTTGCAAAACACAGTAAGCATAAGACATAGAACTGAAAAGCGAAGTAGTTGGGATTTTCAAAAACCTCTCTCTCTGCAACAATTAAAACTATCAGACAGGAAACGAACAAGGATGAAGACGATCAAGACAATTGATCCATTCCTAGGATGATAGAGATATTTCATTGTAATTTTCACTTCCATTTTACAGATAAAGAATGATACTCATCATCTTTTCACGTATGTATTTGTCATCCATATGGCCTGTTTGGTCACATACACGCTCAGTCCTTTTGATCACTTATTCGTTGGGTTGTTAGCCAGACATAGTGGCGTGGACCGGTAATCCTAGCTACTCAGAAGGCTGAGGTAGGAGGATCACTTTAGCCCTGGAGTTCGAAGCCAGCCTGGGCATCATAGTGAGGCCCTGTCTCAAATCATACTAGAAATTTTCAAAAGAAAATAGGAAAATATCCTAATACTCGGATACCCATTTTTCCCCACTCCCATTCAACATCATACTGCAAATCAGTCAGTGAAATAAGGCATGCAAAGCAAATTCACATAGATTGAAAGGAAAAAATGAAATCATGCCTATGTGCAAATATAGCTAGCTACAAAGAAATTTGCAAAAAATATAGGAGAAAACTTCTACAACTAAAAAGAAAGTTTAGCAATATCATCATATATAAGGTATATAAGCTGATACTTTAGAAGGTGGCAAAGCAGTAAATGGAGAGAGGTTAGTCTTTCAATAAATGATTTTGAGATGACTGAAAATCCAGCCATAGGCAAAATATTAACCTCAACCTAAACCTCACACCTATATAGAAACTAACTAAAAATGGATTAAGACTTTTTGTGTATGTATGGTACTAGGGATTGAACCCAGGGGTATTCTACCTCTGAGCTACACCCCCAGCCCTATTGTATTTTTTTTTATTTTGAAACAGGATCTCACCACATTGCTGAGGCTAGCTTCAAACCTACGCTCCTTCTGTTTTAGCCTCCCAAGTCCTGGAATTATAGGCATGCACCACCACACATGGCTTAAAACTTTTAATGTACTATGTAACACTACAAAATGAAGAGAAGAAAAAATAAGAAATCTTTGTGACTAGAGTTAGTGAAAAGTACATGGGCATGACATGAAAAGCATAATCTATAAAAGAAAAGTATCAATAACCTGGACATCATCAAAATTAAACCTTTTGCTGATTAAAATACATAGTTAAGAGAATAAAAAGCAGGTCATAGGTTGGGAGAAGATACTTCCAAACTGCATATCCTACAAAGAATCTCTTTTCAGAATATATAAAGAATTCTGCAAAATCAATAATAGAGGTAAAAAAAAATCCAGTACATTTATTTTTTTGTCTTGTTTTGTTTTTGAGACAGGGCCTCACTATGATGCCCAGGCTGGCTTCGAACTCCAGGGCTAAAGTGATCCTCCTGCCTCAGCCTTCTGAGTAGCTAGGATTACAGGTCCATGCCACTATGTCTGGCTAACAATCCAACTGATAAGTGAGCAAAAGGACTGAGCGTGTATGTGACCAAACAGGCCATATGGATGACAAATACATACATGAAAAGATGATGAGTATCATTCTTTATCTGTAAAATGAAAGTGAAAATTACAATGAAATATCTCTATCATCCTTCCTAATAGAAGAGCTAAAATTAGGCCGGGCGTGGTGGCGCACGCTTGTAATCCCAGTACTTGGGAGGCTAAGACTGGAGGATCTGGATTCACGGCCAGCCTCAGTTACTTAGTGAGGCCCTCCACAACTTAGTGAGACCCTGTCTCAAAATAAAAGAATTAAAAATAGGGCTGGGGGTGTAGCCCGGAGATAGAATGCCCCTGGGTTTAATCCCCGGCACTGCCAATAAAAAAAAAAGAAGAGTTAAAATTTAAAAAAAAAATTACTGACAGGTTAAATCAAGTGCTGATGAAGATGTGGAAAAACCATCTTCCTAGCCGGGCATGGTGGCGCTTGTAATCCCAGTACTTTGTTTGGGAGGTGAAGACCGGAGGATCCGGGTTCGCGGCCAGCCTCAGCTCTCTCTGTCTCTCTGTCTCTCTCCCTCTCTCTCTCTACTTAGTGAGGCTCTCCGCAACTTCGTGAGACCCAGTTTCAAAATAAAGTATAAAAAAATAGGGCCGGGGGTGTAGCGCAGAGGTAGAACACTCCTGGGTTCAATCCCCGGTACTGCAAAAAAAAAAAAAAAAAGAAAAGCCATCTTCCTGTATTGCAAGCTGGTATATGTAATTCTACAACCACTTTGGAGATCAATGTGACAGTTTCTTATAAAGTTAAACATATATCACCACACAAACCAGCAATTGCACCCTGGGCATTTACCCCAGCAAAATTAAAACTTGCATGTGCACAGAAATCTGCACATAATTGTTCATATAAGCCTACTTATAATAGTGAAAAATCATTCGACTGGTGAATAAACAGCCATATGTATATATAATCAAATAATACTCAGCAATAAAAGGAACAGATTACTGATATACACAACAACATTTATGGATCTAAGTGCATAATGCTGCCTAAAAAAGGCATTCTAAAAGAATAAATTTATATAATGTATGGTTCTGTTTGAAGTGACAAAATTATAGAAAACAGGTTAGTGGTTGGGGAAAAGAAGTTACAGATTAGTATTGTGGGGATTTTGGCAGTTTGTGGTGACAGAATAATTCTGTATACTGGTTGTGAGGGTGGCTATACATATCCATGTACCAGACTTGGTGGCACATGGTTGTAATCCCAGTACTTGGGAGGCTGAGACAGGAGGATCACAGGTTTGAGGCCAGCTTCAGCAACGTAGCGAGACCCTCAGCAACTTAGCAAGACCTTGTTTCAATATAAAAAACAAAATAGGTCTGGGGTGTAGTTTGGAGATAGAATGCCCCTGGGTTTAGTCATATATATATTCTGTGATAAAATTTCACAGGACTATGTGATACACACACACACACACACACACACACACACACCACACACACCACACACACACACACACACACACACACACACACACGTATGTGAAAGCTGGTACAATCTGAATAAGGCCATAGTTTAGTAGTGGTAAATCAATGGCAATTTTCCTGGAATGATACAGTACTATAATTTTATAAATGTTATCTTTGGGGAAGTCTAGATGAAGTGCATGAAACCTCTCTGTATTATTTTTGCAATACCCTATGTACCTGACTATTTAAAAAAAAAAGCTAAAATGCATGTGGAAAAATAAAACTGACAGATCCGTTGTAAATTTCAATCAATATAAACTCTCAGGTTGTTGCCATTTCTGAAATTATGTTCCCGCAAGCCAATGGCAAGAGAAAGTTGTGCTAGAGTTGGGTTACATTTATCAGAAGAAAATGGAGCAATGCCCTATTTTTTAAATTATCTACATTCTGGGGTTGCTGAGCCTTACATTTACATGGGATAAGTACACTGAAGCTTATATATTTGCTCAACTTAAATACAAATTTTACATCCACACCACGGGGATTAGTGTCTTGAACAATTTAGAGTACAAGAAGTACTCAGAGATTAAGAGATTTACTGTAACATGTTTGGAAGCCAACTATTTAAAGGGCAACATATTTCACTATTTAAAAATACAAGAGAGGTTTATGTAGCTCCCAAAGAAATTTTAAAAACATGAGAAAATTAAAACTTATTTCTATGGATGTGGATGCTTTATGTACAAATATAAAGATTGATTCGTGTTTATTTTGTTTTTTCCCCCAGCACTGAGGACTGAATCCAGGGCCTTACGTATGCTAGGTAAGCACTCCACTACTGAGCTATACTAGTCCCAAAGACTCATTTGTTTTTTACAGCATGGCACAGTAACATCTCCAAAGCAACATTTCATTATTTAAAAAAAAATTAACTGACAATTCAAAGAATATGTTTTCATTCTCTTGAAATCATCTCATCATAGAGCAAAAAGAACTATTGATTAAAAACATATATCTTAAGAGTCAATGATTTTTGTTCCCACCTTCTTGGGTTAAGTCAAAGAAGGAATCCTAGCCACAAGATGGTGAACTTGCTGAGATACAGGAGGCCAAGTCTCAATAATTTGCCCAGATGCCGGACTGCAGTCATGGCAGCTCAGTCTGGTGAGTTCAGCTCTCCTGGGCCTCTGTGGAGGGACCAGCAGTCCTCTCCTGGCAGCGGTTCACCTCTGGTGAACTGCTAAGAACTGCAATCGATGGCCTCTGGAGTTGAAGGAGGAGAGGCATACACCAAGGACAGAAACCGACCTTGCCATGTCAAACCAACACCAGGTGCCAACCCTGGTTGCCTGTTATCTCGGGGACTGACAGTGCGCCAATGAAGTTGTCATTCATGTATTGATTTTATAGTTGAGAGAACACAGGCTCCGAGATAGCCAGTGGCTTAACCAAGGACACACAATTAGCAAAGTCACATTCAGTTCTCTTTGTCCCCAAAGCTGCCACTCGCTCTGCCTTGAGGTATTTTATTGCTTCTTAAGCACGTGCAGATAGTAAGAGACATTAGCTGACATTGCATGTTTCACATTTATCCACATAACTCACGGTTAGATGATAGTCAATTTTACAGATAGTTAAAAGCATCCCCAGCTTGACAGCTTATTCGGAGCAACGGAAACAGGGGAAAACTGTGCTTCTCAGGCACAAAGAGACTTCGAGCTTGCAGGAAACTTGGAAACCATCCAAGTCTACTCAGGAGACATCTCTATTGTTGATAAAAATGCTTAGTCCTATTATTGTGGGGGATTTGGGTTGCTGCTTGTTTTGTTTTGCTGTTCTTTTTTTCAGTATTACTAGTATTTTTACTAAAAAAAAAACACCTGTTTCTTTTATTCGAATTTACTAGGAATTTATATGTATAATAAATTTGATTCTTTGGGCTTCATCTCAAATTCAAAAGCTTTTCTTTGTTTTTATTGGCACATTATAATTATACATAAAAGTGGAGATTTGTTGTGACATATTCATATATGCACATAACAATTCCCCCTCCCTTTGCTTGCTGGTTTTTATCTCCAAAGCTTATTTTCTAGGAAGTCTGAAAAAGACCAAATTTAAATTGGAAATCTATAATACAGTCCAACATGGAATACCATATGAAAACACAAAATACAACAGTTAGGTTGGAGTTGCAAACAAAACATCTATAAAATTAAATTTTGTTGTGTCTGAGTATAAACATTTATTTATTAATTAACACTGTTATTTATGGCATTTGTAGACCCCCATAGCTTCTCTCTCTAGCCTTCCCTACTCTGACCTCCCATTGGACAAACTCGTTTGCATGCACCATGTCAATGGTACGGCCTATATGTATACATTGCTTTCTGGCAGCCATCAGCCCATGGAGATCCCACACAGGACACAGGAGCCAGAAGGACGAATGAGGTCAACAAGGTCAATGACTTACGGTACTTCTTTCCCAGTGCCCTCCCACAGTTCACAGTCTGCCTGATTCCCTGAGCTAAGGACACAACTTCTCTCAAAAAAAGCCATCTTCACAGGATTTCTTTTTCTCCCTGAGTTCTACAGAGCTCTCTCCTCTCACCCCTTCAAGAATACTAATAGTGCGCCAGGCGTGGTGGCGCACGCTTGTAATCCCAGTACTTTGGGAGGCGGAGACCGGAGGATCGGGGTTCGCGGCCAGCCTCAGCTCTCTCGCTGTCTCTCTCTCTCTCTCTCTCTCTCTCTCTCTCTCTCTCTCTCTCTCTCTCTCTCTCTCTCTCTCTCTCTCTCTCCTTAGTGAGGCCCTCCGCAACTTTGTGAGACCCGGTTTCAAAAATAAAAGTATAAAAAATAGGGCCGGGGGTATAGCGCGGAGGTAGAACACGCCCTTGCGTTCAATCCCTGGTACCGCAAAAAAAAAAAAAAAAAGAATAGTAATAGTGGCATCTCACTATTAGCAGCCCAAGGATGCGGCACAGTCACTTTTTAGTGGATAATTTGCTTCTTCCGAGCCATGCATGACAACAGTGATGACGAAACACACAGGGGGAGATGGAGATTCACTGAATTTTACTGTTAAGTCATGAACATATTTCATGCATTAAAATTAAAACCATAAAGATGAATTAAAGAAAAACAGAAGACTTTTTTCATAACCCCAGTCCTCTGGGTTTTCCAAAAAGTAACCATGACAAGAAGCAGCATTTTGGATTTTGTTTTTGTCTTGCATTTTGGAATATCAGCATTTACATAATGTAATATGCTAGGGTTGTGACCCAAGTCTAAACACAAAATTATTTTTCACATATATCTCATGCACCTAGCCTAGAGGTAATTTTATACAATGCACTTAGAGTAACTGTTTTGACTCGGAGCCATCCCATGAGGTCAGATACGGAATTTTTTCCACTAGTGGTCTCAAGTCAGCACTCCTAAAGTTTCATATTTTGGAGCATTTCAGATTTTCAGTTTTCCAGTGAGGGATGCTCTAACTAATCTAAGCATCCCTCATCTGAAAATTATTTATTCTGCATGTATGCATGAAATCTACTTCTATTTGCACAGACACAGAGGTGCAAATGACCTGTATTCGTTGGCATACAGGGATCGTCTGACACAAAACCTTCTGTGGTGATTCGCTTTTCAATATTCCTCTTTTATACAGCTACCAACAATCATGTAATGACACCAGTATGCACGATTAATAAATTACTTCCTGAAAAATTCTTATTCAAGATGATGCTCTTCTTCTTTCAAACGATTTCATTAACTTTATCATCTAATAAGTGAATTTCATTTGGAGCTTAAGTTTACTTTCCAGCCCAGTGAATCTTTCTGATCTTAGGTTCATATAATATTTTAACTATAAAACTCATTACTTTGCTATAATTATCATAATCACTATGCCTTATACATTTTGATATTAAGTTTCCCAGGTAATGTTTTAAAAGACATAAAAATACCTAACCAGAACTTAAAATAAATATTATCACCTATATTTAGTGCTATTTTATATTTTGTTTTATTAATATGCTTTTATTGGTGCATTATAGTTTCACATCATAATGTAAATCATGTTGTACCTCATATAGTCTCACATCATAATGGTGTACATCATATAGTCTCACATCATAATGTAAATCATGATATACATGCACACAGTATTTGGTGCCCCCCCCGCTCTCCCTCTCCTTCCCCCCCTTCCCAATACAGAATATATTTTGTTTTTCTAACATGAACATTTTCTAGAAAGACTAAAGACTGCAATACTGATGGACACTAATTTTATATGACTATTTTTGAAACATGGAAAATATTTGGTAAAAATAATCTGCCTGAACTTCAACAATTATACAAAGATTCAATTTTATTTAAAATTGGGAAGCTACAGTATTTTAGAAGGAAAAACTCTAGAACCAGGAGACCCATGATAGAGATCACGATTATGACAAATATATGTTCAAACCATTTAAAGGTCTAAAAATCTCATACTTTTCAAGATTGCTTTTCAGACATTTTATTTTTAATGACTACAATAACAAATTTTTGTTAGTCTAAATTAGTTGAAATAACAAATTGCACATACTGGTCATTAGTACTCAAAATTCTTTGTGTTTAGCCGGGCGTGGTGGCACACACTTGTAATCCCACTACTTGGGAGGCTGAGACAGGAGGATCGCAGGTTCACGGCCAGCCTCAGCAACTTAGTGAAGCCCTCCACAACTTAGTGAGACCCTGTTTCAAAATAAAGAATATAAAACAGGGCTGGGGGGTGTAGCCCAGAGGTAGAATGCCCCTGGGTTCAATCCCCGGTACCACCCCCCAAAAAATTCTTTGTGTTTTAATTGTATTTGTATCATTAAAGTATATATAAAGAGGCAAGTTAATATTCACAAAAAAAGAATTAAA
Organism: Glis glis; assembly: GCA_004027185.1. Classification (NCBI taxonomy): domain Eukaryota; kingdom Metazoa; phylum Chordata; class Mammalia; order Rodentia; family Gliridae; genus Glis; species Glis glis. The sequence continues at coordinate 34,468 of PVJS01007231.1, read as the reverse complement.
AAGAAAAAAGTTATTATTTTAGCTTTATTTCAAAATGAAGTCTTAAAAATTATTTATGCCTTTGGTTCATGGAATTATGGTTGAATAAGGCTGCTAGATAGACAACATAAAATGTTGACACAGATGGACTGGGGATGTAGCTCAGTGGTAGAGGGCTTGCCTAGCACTTGCAAGACCCTGAGTTCAATCTTTAGCACCATAAAAATGTTTATCTATGCAAGAATTTCCTTATTTAATAAAAAAACATACTCAAGAGTGAGCTAACTCTACAAATGCACTATTGAAGACATATTTGTATGTATGAAAAACAAACTATTACTAGAATATTTTCTTTGAGAATTAGAAGCTACAACATACATTTTGGTTGAGTGAACATTATATTCATGTTCCTTTGGTAGATGTTTCTTTATTCCTCCCAACCATGGAATATAGTTATAACTTTGTGAATCCAATGTTGAAGAGACAGAGGATAGGAACTTAAAATGCCCAACCCTGAAGAGTTTGCAGGCAGACTTTCCTTTATTTGAATGCAAGTCCCCCTGTCTTCAAAGCTCCTAATCTTGACCCCAGGCTCTCTCATCATGAAACAGACTCTGCTTATAAACTCAGACTATTAAGTGGAAGCTGGTCATAAACACGGGACAATACTTTTTAAGTATCATTCTAGGCTTCTTTTCTGTGCCTATCCTCCTGTATCTATGTGTCATCTTTCAACTTATGTCTAAAGAAAGGGATAACTTTGTGGGGCATAAAAATAATAAATAAATACAATTTCTGTTTTTTGAATTTCAAAAAAGATAGCCTTGATTAGGATGGGGATGAGGCATCATCAGGGAAGAAGAGAGACTGAAAGACTATTTATATAGGGATAAATAAATACTCGTCATTCTGCATTCAGACCAGGTAATGCTGTTCCAAAGAGTTAGCCTAAGAGTGGTGTTAAGAGGTCACTGGTTTGCCAACAGGGCCCTGTGTCTTAGCTGTGGACCAATCTGGCCATTGGTCCAAGTCAATATGGAAGGTGGAGGGGGATAAACCTCCAGTAGTTGAAGATAAAAGAGGAAGGAGCTGTTTCCCCTACAGAGCACGAGATTATGGCGTTCTCCATCCCAACTGAGTGAATACAGTAATGAAGGCCGGTGAACAAATAGCCTAGCTATCTGGCAAAGGTGAGATGAACTGATGGCCGTAACATGAACACATGGCCCTGGCAGAAGGTGAAATGTGTACTGAACAAAGCACAGTAAAAAAAGGTGCCTGAGAGCACTCAAAGGAAGGGTTAGCTTGAAGGAGAACCATCTGGTCTACTAAAAAAAAATAGAGAAGATTCATTTTTATTTATGGGATTTGACCCAACATTTTATACTGTTTCATAAACAGAAATAGAGAGTAATATTCATTTGATAAATAGCTCTAGTTAGAATGATTTTATTTTATATTACTTAACTAAGCATGCTAAAGTTACAGGCATTCCATAGGTATTCCCCATCAACACTGTTACCTAGTATAAAGTGAAAGACTACAACAAATAGAACAGAATTTTAGTTATGTTTTTGCTTGCTTTCCCTTTGCCTTCTGGCTGAATTAAATCAAATTTTATAAAACTAAAATAAAATCTACATAGGACCTATGTTTTATTATACTATATATTCTTACTTCTATAGGGTGCTCATGTCTGTACTTATTTGATTAGACGCCCCACGAAGGCAAAGTTCTTTGCCAGGAAAACAAGACATTCTCCATATTTGTTGAATGAATGAATGGACACATTATACAAACTATTTTGTTTATGACTATACTGAGATCATTTTGATTCTGACATTCTGGCTCTCCTGAGACTGTCAACATAAAACTCAATGTACCTATGGGAAAAAAAATTCCACAGAATAAATTGTATGAAAAATGCACTAGATTGCAAAGGAGAACAGAAATAATATGCTTTAGTGATAATCTTATAAGAATAAAGTAAAGTAATCTGTAAGCCCACATGTCTGAAATTTCTTCTAAATTGTGAAGCATATTTGTGAAGTGTTTTTCTTTGTTTCATGTTTGTTGGAAACTGTTTTGCTTTTCCCTATTATATGGAGATATAAGAGAAAAATAACGAGTTCTTCAAACAAGACAAAATCTTGATAACAAAAAGCTATACACTACTGCTAGTGAATGCAATACTAAATGAAAGTTGTAGTGCTAAATATAGCTATTGACATTCCATATGTGCCTGTGATTAGAAAGAGGCCAAATAAGTTAGAGCAAATGTTAAAGATGTAGCAAAGATGTTAGAATCAAAAAGGAAAGAACTTCAAAAGTAAACAACTGATGACTTCCTGCCTGAATCCACTTCACTCTCTCCTAGTAAGAGGACTACAATTTTCCTTGGAAAAACTCCCCTCCACTATGTTAATGCTGTGTGGATTCAAAACCAGCCCCAGGAGTGGGCAGGGGACCCACACCTGGCTTCTCAGAGTATGTGGGCTTTCCTTGCATGGGGACTGGCCACAACCCACATCAGGCCAGTGGATGCTATTCTGAGGCTTTTGCACTAGGATGTTCTCCTTTGCTGACGTTGTTATTGCAAAGATGGAAGCCTAGGGCTACTGGTGAGGGTGGCATCATCTCGATTCAGAAGAAAGGCCAGGTGAGGAAAGAGGATTTGGAAGTGGGATACTGACAGCACTGAATACTTACTATGAAAGGGGCCTAGTTCTACATACCTCATATATTTGAATACACCACCCTGAAGAAGATATTATGTACATGATGCAGTCCAGGAAACAGAGGCCCAAAGTCTTCAAGTAATGTGTGCAATATCACAGACCTAGTAAACAGGGAAACCTGGACATACGACCACAGAGGTCACACCATTCACTATGCCTGGGCTTAGAGCTGCCTTCATAATTAAAGCAGCCCAATTCATAATTGCCAAACTATAGAACCAGCCAATGTGTCCATCAATAGATGGACAGATTACAAAATTATGAGATATACACACAATGGAATTCTACTCAGCCAGAAAGAACAACAAAATTATGTCATTTACAGGGAAATGGATGGAACTGGAGAATATTATGCTAAGTGAGATTAATCAGTCACGAAAAGTAAAAGGTCAGATTTTTCCCTCATATGTGGGAGCTAGGGAGAAAATGGGACACAAGAAGGACTCCAGACAAAGGAGGAGAAACCTTAGTGGAGTGAGGGAGGGGGCCTACCTGAGGGAGGCAGGAGGGTGGAGGGAGACTCGATGAGGGAAACACTTCAATGGACATGATGTACATACACAAACGTATCAACGTCAATCACAATGTCGTGCACAGGAGGCGGGGAGGGGAAAGAAGTAGGATGGGAACTGGGGGAGGCTCAAGGAGTGCTGTGTGCATGTATGCCTCTGTCTCTCTGTGCTTCATCACGATGTATGATTACAATACACCAATAAAATAAAATACTAGTTTTATAGCCAGGAATGGTGTCACATGCCTGTAATCCCTGTACTTGAAAGGCTGAAAACAGGAGGATCACAGGTTCAAGGCCAGTACACAGTAACCTAGTGAGATCCTGTTTCAAAATAAAAAATAAAAAAGGCTGGGAGTTTGCCTCAAAGGTAGAATACCCACCTCTGGATTCAATCCACAGAAGAAAGAAAAGAAAAGAAAAGAAAAGAAAAGAAAAGAAAAGAAAAGAAAAGAAAAGAAAAGAAAAGAAAGAAAGAAAGAAAGAAAGAAAGAAAGAAGGAAAGAAGGAAAGAAGGAAGGAAGGAAGGAAGGAAGGAAAGAAAAGAAAGAAGGAAGGAAGGAAGGAAGGAAGGAAGGAAGGAAGGAAGCTACAGCCTTACTATTAGAATACCTCATAAATAAAATTTATTTTTAAAACCTCTATGTTTTAACAGTTTCCTTTCTAAGATAAGCTTAAATTGAAGACAATGAAAAATAGAACTGAAGAAAAGTAATAGTTACATTAACAACCTACGAGCAAACAAATGAGCATATTCAAGGATTCTTAGCAAGAGTCATGGATGGGATTTTTGAAGGAATTAGGATATGTTTATACTCTTGTGGTATGATATGGAATTGGGATCTACAGCAACCTACTAGGTGAGAATTCACTTATGATGTAAAAAGCAACTAAAGAAGTTAAGTTTTAACTTCTTTAAGGGCTAAATTTTTAAATGTAAACTTGTAAAAATCAGAGCGGGCAAGAAAATGTTGCCATGTTCATAAACACTAATTTTCTTGGCAAAGGTTCAAATAAGTTTTAAATGCAAATAGCAAGTTAAATCCTGTTCATGAACTATTCAAACCTGAGACTGCACTCTGATGTTTTCGGGGATACTTTTAATATCTACCAGAGGCTCAAGGGCTCTGAGTTTCACAGAGTATTGATTTTTTTTTCCTGTTTGGCAAAGGAGATTTTATTCCTGGCCCATACAAGAGCTCAGTTAATGTTTATTACCCTTTAAATTTCAATAATTTCTTATAAGGGCTTTAAAGGTGTAATCTTCCAGTGATTCTGTTTGGTAAAGGTTTGCTCCACAGTGAGAGATGGGGGCAACTCTAGAACCTTCTACCCATTTCCCTGGTCCTGCATTTGCCAAAGGTGATATATGAGGATTTTGCTGTAATAACTGGGGGGAAAATGTTCTCTTTTGCTAAGCTTACATTTAGGGAATTGGAAGCCTGAAGCTGCCAGCAATTGTGGCTTCAACACAGAAGAAATTAAGACCTGAGGGAATGGAGATTTAGGAACACTGCTTCTGAGGCTGGCACTCAGTAAATACTTCATTTCTATGATAACTGTTTTATGACTGTTTACTATAAAAATGCAGTTGATTATGGCTTATTCTTAGTGTCTGATACCACTTTGAGGTCTTTGTGAACATAATTTCAATTGTGTAAACTCTGTGTGACACTCTTAATGTAGGACCATATAATTCAAGGAAACTCAACTGAGTTCAAATTTATTCCTTGTAAACTTGTCGTTAGCCATGCATAATGAGTGGCCAACTCCAGCGAAGTACAAATTTACTGGGATCAATAAAACAGAGTCTCAGAGCAGTAAAAAGTCTTATATTTAAGTAGATTCTACTTAAACGAGTTGTGTTTTTTCCTACTCCATCATAACACCACTTTTAAACACTAAGCTGTGTTGGTTAAAGGACAGAACCGCCTACTCAAGACCACCCAGTTCCTTCTATTACTATGTAACATGTTTTTCTAACCATTTCTTAGAAAATCTGGGAATCTACCAAAGTTTGAGCTGAGCAGAATTTAAATATTTCAAAATCTCACGTGGTTTTCTCCATGTGGCTACACACCAAGAATCTATGTATATGAGTGAATAATTAAAACTAAGTTTAGCTTCAAAAGAGGAGCTGCTTTGAAAATGAAACATGATGGGTTTACTGGGTAAAGTAGGGGCATGAACTCCACTAGAAGAATTTTGCAAATAAGATCAATGTGCTGGCAGTTATTATACCTGGCTTGTCTGGTGGACCTTACCTTTTATAGAGTCCATCAGTACTATTGGTCTCCTTCCAAAGTCATGTCATAAATGGAAAATGACCGTAAGATTTTAGGAATTTATGGCTACTCTCCAAATTCCCCAAACTTTACAAGCATTTAATTGCTTAAAAGAAAGAGGATAGACGTTACAAATCAAAGAAGGAGGTGACTCCAGAGAGTCCTACCTATCACCCAGGAGTGTCACCAACCTTCAACCCTTTGGATTTGCTATGAATACTTCAACTTCTGCCCAATATTGCTTTGGGGAATGTGAGAACTATCATGTAGGAGGACAGGGAGACAATACCCTCAACAAATAGATAGGGAAATGAAACAGAAAAAGCCTAAAATCTTCCTGAAGGATGAAGTATGAGATAAACGACACAATCTGGACAGTCTTTTATAAAATGAAGTTCTAAAATTTGATGGTCGGAATATCAAGCAAGACCAGATGCAAACTCTACTGGAAATAACCCCCAGTCCCTGCGCAGATGAATTATTTGCCCCTCAAATTGCCTACAACACTCAGGCCCCGTTCACAACCACCAGAACTAGAGTTAGAGGAAAGCAGCTATTTGGTTTCATGACCAGGAGATCGATGAAAGTCCCTAAACCATAGCTGGAAATATAACAAGAAGAAAACACTTTGATTAGTCTCTGGGGGTGGCAGCTACACTTTCCGCAGCACATGTTAGAACACAAACAGATGGTTGCAAATGCGCCCTCATTGCTGAGCTCTTCTTGCTGGCTGAGGTGTATAAACTGGGCAGTGGATGGAGACCGCCTTCCTCTCTCGTCCTTTTCCCCTTATTGATCTTCTACTACTTCTAACTGAATGTTACTAGAGAATCCCATTTAAAGGACCTGGGGGCCGGGCGTGGTGGCGCACACTTGTAATCCCAGTACTTGGGAGCGGAGACCAGAGAATCCAGGTTTGCAGCCAGCCTCAGCTACTTAGTGAGGCCCTCCGCAACTTAGTGAGACCCAGTTTCAAAATAAAGTATAAAAAATAGGGCCAGGGGTGTAGCTTGGAGGTGGAACGCCCCTGGGTTCAATCCCCAGTACCATAAATAAATAAATAAATAAATAAATAAATAAATAAATAAATAAATGACCTTGGAATGTGTTGAACACCCAGGGAATTTGAATTCTTAAAGATTTTCCAGGGTGATTTCTGAATCAGGCTCTCTAAAAACCAGTGCAAGAGAAACACTGTCTTAACCTCTCAAAATCTGATTTTTTGCTTTTACCTTCTTTACTTCTTTGCTGAAACAATTTCTCCAAGGTAACCTGTCATGTTATAGTAGAGGTTGTCTTTTATGACCTGTCTGAAAAAGAGTCTTCAATACCCACTATTCCACCCCCATTTTTTTGTGTTTTTTTTTAACTGTCTCCTCCTCTGACTTCTGAACCCTGGAGTAAATCAAGAAATCAAGGTGTTCTCCAGGTCTAATGTGGATGCAGCATCAGGAAAACGAATTGTGGAGCCATGGACTGTGGAGCCACCCGGCCAGGTCTCGGGGGCTGGTTCCACCTCTCTAACTAGAGTACCTGGGCAAAGTACTTTACCTTTGTGTCTGAGTTTACCAGTCTGCATAATGGACATTAAAAACTACATCTATTTTATAAAATGCAGTAATGACATTAACAATACATACAGAATTATTAGAGTAATACCTAGAACAAAGTCAATGCACAGCAAACATTATTCACCTTTTATATTGCTGACTCCTTCATTGTTTCCTTAGGAAAAATTTAAGGGTTACTTCCCCTTAGCTTGGTTCTTTTGGTTATTTTTAACTTTCTCAGTTGTCACTAGTCTATCAGCAAGGATAAGACCCAGGCCACAATTCCTATTGCATATAGCAAGTGGTTATTTAATATACACCAAGGAAATCAAATATTCTTTTATTAATTTTGATTTTATTCTCCATATGAAAACATAGCTTTTCAACCTCTTACTTGTTGATTAGTTTACACATTCTCTGTAATGTCTATACTTCTACTGAGTCACTGAAATAAACATTTGAAGTAAAATTGTGTTTTCTCTCAGATAAATTATGAAATCAAAATTTATATATGTTTTCTCTCTTCTCAGAGATAGCAAATCTTAAGTGAGTAGTAAATATGCCTTGTTCAAGACTGATTTTCACACTGTACCTGAACCACTTAGTCACAAAAAGAGAGAAATGCATATGTAATCCATTGCTTATCTTCCTACCTACATGCAGAAAGTCAAACTCAACCTGGGTAGAGTATCGGTGCCCATCTCAGTACTATAGTAAGGATTCTCACAGCATATAAAAAGAATCCGTGAGAAAAATCATCTTTACTAAAGAATCCATAGGTGAGACAGAAGACAGACTCACAGCACACATTACAAAGTCCAAGAATACAAATCTATGGTAGACAGGTCTGTTCCCTCCATTCTGTCTTATCCTCGATCCCATCAGGACATCCACTTTCTGACCTGTCTGGCTCATGGGCCCCCAGATTCATTAGCTCCTGGATTTCCACTATTAAGCTGGACAGGTAAGTTATGTCCCAGCTTCTAATGGCAAAGCAGCAAAAGTACATTCACCCCAATCTTTCTCAAACAATGAGCCCCGCCATTAAGGCTGCTTCACAGTACTCTTGAAGGTATTCTCAAGTTTTGTTGGGAACCTAAGGCATAAGGTCTTTTTATATCAACTCTGTGGGTTTCTTGATATTTAGAATCAGTGTTTTGTCCCACCGTTTATTCCAGTTCCTTTGTAACTTCCAGAAATTCATCACTATTTAACTCTTCTCAGGTGTACAGGGCTGGTATGGATTTATGTGCTTTTATTCTCAAATTTCTTGTCATTGCATTGCAATGCTGGAAGCAAGGAAAGAAAAATGCATGTGTCTGGGCTGCTACTTTTTACTTTCTGATCTCTCCTGTGAAGATTTAAAATATTTTCAAGTATCTATTTAGTAAGCTGAATCTGCAGTACCATCTTAAACACACATTCATGCTGATGCTTTGTGTACTGAAAAAAATATATACATACTAAGAGAAAGCATGTCATGATGGTATGGAACTATAGAAACTGGAAATATGTTTAAATATACTTGGGTTCAAAATGCAAAATAACTTGTTTGAGGCATGAATTGTGAAAGGGAAATTCAATACATTTAAAAAATCCCACCTCTATTACTACTAACTCTGCTACCTAGGGAAAATTACTTTCGGAGGGAATATAAAGGAAAGAGAATAAAAGTGGGAAAGATTACACTTTCAAACCTAGAAAAGTGGAAAATGGATTATTATCCTCAAATTGGCAGTAGAGAAACACTAGAATTGGAAGACCTTGCTGTATGTAGGATGTGGTTAGCGCCTGAAGGAGGCTGGAGGTGAAGGAATGAGTCTACTCGTGCTAAACAAATTTTAAGTTCAGACACATGCGTAAAATCACTCTATACTCTCAGTTTATCCTACAAGCTCCCAATTGCTACAGTTCTTCAAATTTCTTCAAACACACACACACACACACACACACACACACGCTTCCATACATACACACATAGAATCATCAATGAAAATAGATTCTATCCCAAATGAATTCAATTCTTGAGCTAAATGGCATGCATTTGATTCACTGTTTTTTTCTTAAGCCTTCCCTGAGTGTCCATGACATCTGTCTTTACATGGACAACAATGGCTATGAAGATTTAGAGTCCTCTTCACCTGGGTGCAAGGTGATATTCTCCAGCCAGGTGTCAATTTGCATTATCAGCTTCAGATTGCAAAACTTCACCTTTGCCCTAGTGAAAGGGATTTCCTAGGGACATTGGCTGGTAAGCAAGTCTCTGTGTTGTAAAAGATGAATTCCTCCACTAGAATTCATACTCAGTCCGTGTGAAGCAAGTGGTCAATGACCAAAACCTCATACTTTTTGAAATAATTATCATGTCTTCTATTTAGGGAGGAAAAACAATGGGTAATCAAAGCTGAAAACTTACGCAAAATTTGAACACAGTGAAATTAAGCGTTGAAATTTTCTCCTACAATTTTATTCTCTGATGATAAAAAAAAAGAAATTTAGTTCACCTAAATGAAAATAAAATGTCCCACCACATAATTTGGGGTAATTTAATATCAGTATTTTTTTTTCATTGCTTCTTCTTGGCTGGACCCCCTAAAGGGTATGGCTGGTAAGTGAGCAAATCAATATTCCTTATTGTCTGATTTTAACACAGCATATAGTAATATGGATGAGGTACCATTAAGAAAGCAGTTATTACTATTCAATAAGATTGCCTCAGAAGAGATCACTCTGAACCCACCAGTGTACTGGCAATTTCTGATTCATCTACTGATATTCTACAAAAACACAAATAGCCCTTGAAGATAAAAAGGTGAGACAAATTTATATGTAAATGACAAATTTATACTACAAAATCAAGGCCTGAAATACTACGAAAACTCTATGAGGCTATTTTGTTTTCATTAACTACCAATGTTGCAGATGAAGGAAATCGTATATACTGAAAATCTACTGACACTTTAAGCATCATCAGGGACAATCAATGGATAGAAGAAAGAAAATACATCAGTGAGAGCTAGAAACTAAAATTTTATTTAGCTTTGAAGGAAAATTTAATGCTAGGAGGATAAATAAAGGTGGCAATGGTATAGATTTATGCGTTACAAAACAATGAACATCAAAAGGCTCTGGAATACTGTTAGATAAAATTGAATTATTTGATAGCAGTTTGGGCCCAATAAAAATAGAAAACTAGGCTTAATAAAACAACTCAAATATGACAAGGACAGTGGAATAAAATAAAACTGCCACGAGAGGTCAACTTATTACTCAATTTTTCAACAAGCATTAGCTGCAGCTTAACCATGGTGAGCACATAAAATTGAATTAAATTAGCTGGTCATATAAGCTTTAAACATCCTGAAAGTTGTGCCCTTTATATTATTTCAAAATGTCCTTAGGAACTAAAGACTCATATTTATTCTAATCCCCAAATTTCTGTTTTGAGATAAAATTCCTTATAATATTTTCCTTTTATATTTCATTGTAACGTTTTTCCATTACAGAACATGACACATTAATTAGAAAAATAAATGACAAATGTTAGTGAAATATCAACATTTAGGTAGACGTTTCCACGCCACAATTAATTTCCTGTGGTAATTTAAAAATATATATCATAAAAGGTATTCATATGTAAAACTATTATATTATAATGCATACAAAATTGTATGCATAATATTACTTATTTTTTGCATACTTGGTGAACTATACCAAAAAGTTTAGAAGTAATTACCTTTATAGGATTCACTCTTTTTTGTTTTTGTTTTTTTGTGTGTGTGCATTTGTTTAAAGCCTAGATTGAACTACATTGTTTTTATCATCAGAAAAATAATCGTAATTTACAAAACTCCACTGAATCAAATTATAAAATCAAAATCCTCTACCAAAGAGAAACTTAGCAAGCTGCCGGTGTTGTAATTTTGTTTATTTTTTTTTTTTTATGCGGTACCAGGGATTGAACCCAGGGGCGTTCTACCTCTAAGCTACATCCTCGGCCCTATTTTTTATACTTTATTTTGAAACCGGGTCTCACAAAGTTGCCGAGGGACTCACTAAGTAGCTGAGGCTAGCCGCGAACCCCGATCCTCTGGTCTCCGCCTCCCAAAGTACTAGGATTACAAGCTTGTGCCACCATGCCTGGCTCTGTGTTGTAATTTTTTAGAGCTATCTCTGGAACATGACAAAGTATACATGTTTAATTAACTTTCAATTATAGAATTTCCTTCTACCACTTCCTTATCTCACCCCATTTTTAAAAGTGTACTCACATAAAAGGTACAGTTATAAAATGATAGAAAATAGGCAGTTATTAATTATAAAGGGACCATTTATATGACTCTTTTTTTCTGCACATGCTATTTTCAGCATTTGATTTGCTGATGAAAATTTAAAGGAAACATCCGCTTTGTTGTAATGATATAAGTTAACTGATTTCAAAAATGACAGAGACTTAATAACATAAGAAAATACCCAGATGTGTGGCTTAATTCTGTTGGCAATGGAATATAAGTTTACCAGGAGACTAAGGGGTGGACAGGGGCAATTTTAGAGACAAACAGCTAACACTGATAAATCTCTCGGTCTCTTTGATCCTTGGTTAATTAATTTGTACAACAGAAGTAACAGCATGCAGGAACATTGATCAGGGCTCCATAGACGATGTATATAAAGTACCCAGAACACAACTGGTACTCGTTTCCATTTCATTCCTTTTGAATGTTCAATAGTAGATCTTAAACCAACAGCATCAGATATAAAATGAGCAGAGAGGAAGGTATTAAATTTTGCTGCATTTGTACAATGACACACATTATGAACATTACTTATTAAAACTTTAAATACACCGTTGGTGTCTTCGGTGGATTCCTAGGAAGCAGAGGCTGAGATGAGCTTGTGTGCTAAGGAAGGACCAGAGATCTAGACCGGTAAGCCATAAGGAAAGCAGGCCAGGTTGGAGGTGAGGTTGAACCACAACAGAACGGCAATAAAGGCATTAGCAAAGCTCAGTTGGGAATGGCCACAGACGCCCACCCACTTTTGAAGCATGGGGCCAGGACTTTGCTCTCCAGCATGGATCAACCACTGGATGCAGGTTGCCCTGAGAGAGGGAGGGAGCGAGCTCAGAAGAGTTAACTCCCATCAGCCCTGGGCAATGCTGGAGACGGGAGAGAGCAGACAACCTTCCCGGCTCAGTAGGAGAGACACTGGAGGCTCAGATGGCAAACATTTTTGTGGTGAACATGTGTTCTACATAACTTTATTTCAGCAAAAGTGTATTGATGTCAGGAACTGAAGTTAAGTCTTTTCTGTGGGAATAAAGGCCTCCTAATCAACATTTACACATCAAGTGGTTTTTCACTGTGATTTTCAGAAGATCACTTTAATAAACGAGATGACATAAGAAATGTCATACTTTCTCAGAAATACAGAAACCATATTTGAGATATGATGAGGCTCTCTTATTCATTCTTCTTCTTTGTAGTATCTACTAGAATATGCCTCAAAACATACAATTACACTGTGTTTTGTAATCATGCAAGACAGAAATGACAGCTTTGCCACTTAGAAAAATCTTGAATGCATATTAAAAATTACTTGTGTGTCTATTTTTATATTATTTGCATTCTTAAAAACTAAACAAATACACATAGGGTTAGATGACTTTAAGTAAAATAATCTCCGCTGTCATATTTCTTTTTTTTTTTGACATACTACTTTAATTATTTTGTTTGAAATCTAAATTGAGGTGAACTTTTTCTAAAGATGAAACAAATTCACAGCAACCATTTTTGCAAGCATGCATGTTCAAGAAAAAGAAAAAAAAACTCCCATATCTTTCTCTAAATAACCTAAAATGATGATGCTCTTGTTAAGAACTTATAGGATGCAATATCTGTGTGAATCCCCAATTTTAGTAGAGTCCCAATATATGTAAAGAGAATATATGATAGATATATAAGTCTCATAATTTCCCTCCTTCTTTAATCCTACCAAGCCTGAAGGTCACACTGCTACAGTGGAGAGATGGGCTGTATGTAAAAGAAATGAGAGGTTTCTATAGTAACGTAAAGAACTAACTCACTGGTGAGGGTGATGGCCTATAGTTAGTCCCACCTATATAGTTAAAGGCTAGGGTTCCCAACTACACACTATATAGATGGCCTAAGAAGGAGAGATGAGAGAAGGACAGAAAACATAGGTTACCACTCATAATATACTCAGAGGGACGCTTTTTGAAGAGTGAAACCACTTACGGTCATTTTTCTGGGGCAAAAGTCACCTCAAGTGGATAAACTGTTTTATCCTCTATTGTATAACACTTCAATTACAACTCTCTTACCCCTGACAAACCTTCAGAAGAATCCGGTATAATCATCGCACCTAACCTGGCAGTGTTACGGGAAATAGAGTCAGAAGAGCTTTTATTAAAAAGGAGTAGTTCAGTACCAAAAGAAATGAGCTATGGAGTCATGAAAAGACATGGAGTAAAGTTAAATGCATCACACGTGCACACGTGTATGTATGTGTGTGTGTGTGTGTGTGTGTGTGTGTGTGTATTGAGGTCCTAGGAACTAAACACAGGGGTGTTTTACCTCTGAGCTACAGACTCAGTCCCATTTTATTTTTTGTTTTGAAACGGTCTCACTAAGTTGCTGAGGGCCTTGCTAAGTTGCTGAAGCTGGCCTTGGACCTGTGAACCTCCTGCCTCAGCCTAGCCAAGTACTGAGATTATAGGTGTGCATCATCACGCCTGGCTTTTAAATGCACCTTGCTAAGTGACAGGCCACTGTGGGAAGGCAGCATGCTGTATTATACCAACTATATGACTTTCTGGAAACTACCGGGTTGAAGAGGCAAAACACAAAGGATTTCCAGGGCAGTGAAATTACTCTGAATGATAATGTCATGATAGAAACATACATGTCATCTCATCTTTGTTCAAACCCAAAGAACATACAACTCCAAGAGCGAATTTGGATGTAAACTAGGGGTGACAACCATGAGTTAATGTAGGCGCATCGACTGTAACAAGAGAACCCCTATGGAACTGAATGCTGATACTGGGGGAGGCTGTATCATTGAGGAAGGACAGATACGGGAATTCTTTGTCTTTTCTGCTCAGTTTTGCTGTCAACCCCAAATTTCTCTCAAACATAATTTATTACAGAAAAGAAGCATGGTAGCCTGCTCTGTGTCAAGCCTCCATCTGATGGCCGTGGAGATGCGGTGCTCTCTATGCAAGAACATCGTGGGAGCTGAGCTGTTGCAAAGTGACATGCAGCCGATGGGGAGCCAGGGGAGAGGAGAAAAACAGCAGAATATTCTAGGGAAACATTTTTATTCATATTCCCACCGATGGCACCTGGCAATATTTATGAAACCCTTATCCTACCAAATGTTAGGGTCTGAAATGAATTAGGTTTGCTTTGCTAACTCCGCCATGCAGATTGCCAACATAGTCTTTCTTCTGACTCTAAGAGGCAGGTTAAATCTTGATGAGATTTCTCCTTAACTTCTGGCACACACTGTAGCCCTTTTCTTAGGAAGGGATCCTGGCAGTCAACTTCACTGATATCTAAACCACACTGAATTCAGCTCTTTTCTCAACACCAACCTTATCTAAAACAGACACGGCCCAGATTAAGGCCAAGTTCAACATACCTGCTCTGATAATGTGATTAATAGTGCTGGCTTCAGAATGCCCTCTAACTCTTCATTAATCCCCAAGACTTGGCCCTGACCCTACCATTCCTGGCTCCTCTCATACCCCACATCCACTTTCCTTTGAACTGTAATTTCAGTCCAAACATTTACAACCTAACCCAAGGGCTCCCATTAATCAAGGTTCTTTTTAGTGACCAATTTACTAATATGACGATACTTTAAAAGCCTTGGAAAAAATGGTCTGATAAGAATATTGAGTGACAGATATGTTGTGGAGCACTGTATTGATCAAAACATTTTGGGGAAGCCAGGCATAGTGACGCACGCCTACAATCCCAGCACTTTGGATGCCAGAAGGATCAGAGGTTCGAGGTCAGCCTTAGCAACCTAGGAGACTCTGTTTCAAAATAAAAAATAAAAGGAATGAGGGTATAGCTTAGTGGGAGAGCATACCTGGGCTCAATCCCCAGTACCACACACATACACACATTTGGGGGAATATTATCAAACTTTAATCTTTTATGTTCTCCTAAATAATTTCTTTCTCTGAAGAAAGAAAAGCATAGTTTCTATAGAATATTCATTTTGTGATCCAATAGACTGTGGAAGTGCAGATACTGAAATGAATAAGACAAGGGTTTGATTGCCAGTTTGAACACTTGATAGTTGTGAAACCTTCGGCACATTATCCAATCAATGTGATCCTCAATTTCCACATCTATAAAAGGAAGATAATGATAATATCTCTTTGGTTGGCTGTGAGGAAAAATTGAATAAGAAAATGTACATAAAGCCTCTGGTTCGATGCTACCCATAATAAGGGCATTGATAGGATTATTTTAAAATACCCACTTTAATGAAAATCATTCCTAGTATTGTGGTTTGAAAATCTCTGGACATTATAAATTTTGCTTGGGACTGGCTCTGATTTGCGTTTCTAAGCCAAGCACATTGTTTGCTCTAATTTGTTCCATAATATCATGTGTTACTTCTCCAGAAGAGGTTGTGATTATCAAAGTAGATGAATTAAAACATCAAAGCTCACATCATCCCGCTAATGATACCAACTCAAATACAATTTGGAATGGAACCATGTGATTCAATTTAAGGTAATCTCACCTGGCAGTTAAAGATAAGTAACAGATTGTTCAGTGTGTGTGTGTGGGGGGGTTCTTTGAGCTACATCCCATCCCTTTAAAAAAAACTTTTTTTTTTAAAGAGTCTCCCCAAGTTACCACGTACTAGCCTAGAACCTGTGATCCTCCTGCCTCAGGATCCCAAGTACTGGGATTATAAGCATGCCTTACCACACTTAGCCAGTAAGAGGTTTTTCTTAGGAAATTAAAAGTAAAAACTATGAAATACATATTTTTAGCCATGATATAAGTGTATTTGCTTTCCAGGTTCGTATTACACCCATAGAACTTAATAGTTTTCAATTATTTCCTTATAACAATCTTTGTTTCTTACGCATCTTTTTATTTTATGTGTGGTACTAGGGATTCAACCCAGGGGCATTCTACCCCTGAGTTACACCCCCACCCTTTTTATTTTTTAATTTTGAATCAGGGTCTCACTAGGCAGTTGAGAGATCCACTAAGTTGCTGAGGCTGATCTCGAACCTGCGATCCTCCTGTTTTAGCTTCCCAAGTACTGGAATTACAGGTGTGCGCCACCATGCCCAGCTCTTACACATCTTTGACAAATAACATCCATGATTAATTAACCACCATACATTTGAAAAAAACTGGAAAAGAACATTCTAGCTTATTCATACACACACACTGAGCAAGGTAGAAACAATTTCCATTTAAAAATATTTTGCATCATTGTTTAATAGCCTTGAAACAAAATATAAAACTATATTAAATATCTTTAAGATGTTAAATATAAGAATGCATTAAAATTTTCCCTCATTGTTAAAAGTCAGGAAAACTTAGATAAAATATATTTTACTTACCAAACATGAAGCCTCTGGCCAGAATACAACAATGTAGCTTTTCGTAGTCGCTAAATCTTAACTCTCTAGTCTTCTCTGAAGAAGTCTGCCCACCTCTCCCTGCCTCTATTTCCTAATAACCTTCCATTTCTTTCCAAAGAATTTTTGTGCTATTTTTAAGACCTGTTTACTCAAATTCAACATCCACTTTAAAAAGTAGTTTAAAGCAATCAAACAAACCATGAATTTTTACTAGCAAATTGAAATATTCTGTACAACAGACCATAATTTCTCGACTTAAACCCGTATTTGAATAGTAATACTTCAAAGCCATCGAAATCATACTAACCAACCGAACTTTTGGTACCCACAAAAAACAAAAAAAGCACAACCCCACTGTTTTAGATACCCTGCGAAAGGACGTCTGTTTCCATATCTAACTATACTAAAGGTAAACACCAGGCATCTCTAAAATCAACTTTTTCAAATTATAGAAACTTTCCTGATGACTGCAATCCTAATATGGTTAGCTTCATACAACAGTATTTCTTCTCTCCCAAAGAGAAATGATTTATTTTCACAGACTGTGCTGAGAAAGCTTTTATGTGATGTGCTTTTTTTTTTTTCTTGGCTTAGGAAGAAAAAGATTAGCCTATTCTTTTGTCTTCACATCTGCAGGTACACAAATAACTTAGGTTGATGACGTAAAACCAAGAATATATTTTTAGAAAAGCTCACCATTGTCGTTTTTCAGCAGCCCGTTGCTGAGCTGTTTCAATCTTTTTTGATGTGATTTGCCATTGTAGTGGATTTGTGCTTGAGCGGCTGAATTCAGCTGGATGTTACACACCGTGCACAAAGTGAAGTTGGTATGCTTCTTTTCTCTCTCTGGTTTTTCTTCAAAGTCATCAGGTGTTAATTCAGTCTCGCTCTCCCCATCACATGTGAAATCTGGAGGTGCAAAGAAAGTTATCAGCAAGCAGAAAGAGATTTCTAGATTCCTTCATATTTATTAAATTGAGTAGCAATGTAGCTCTGCTCTAGAGACTTAAGAATTGAAAACGTCCAGTTCCTCCCATTTTAGCAGGTTACATGCATAGACTCCAAACAGCAGAGAGTCTTCTTCATAACATACAAGTGGAAAACATTTTACTTTGCTTTTGTTTTTTTTCCATTCCCAATATTGTGCTAAGTGTCTGGGTATCTAGCACACATTATCTCATTAAATCATCATAACACTGAAATAGGCTATATAGTTCTCTAGTTCATAGCTGAGGAGACTAAGATTTATTTTTTTTCTTTTTTTGCGGTACTGGGGATTGAACCCAGGGGCATTCTACCTCCGAGCTCCACCCCCGTCCCTACTTTTTATTCTCTAATTTGAAATAGGGTCTCACCAGGTGCGCCACCATGCCCGGCTGGAGACTAAGATGTAGACTGGTTCAATTATTTACCTAAAGTCACACAGTTTATAAGTAGTATAGTTAGAATAAGCAAGCAGTTTTGTTTATCTCCAAATCCCCAGCTCTTAATCATTATGTTCTGTAGCATGTACTACTGCATCCATTATTTTTCTTTTGATTCAGCTAAGTAAAACTTCCTTTTATTTAAATATACTTTTATGCCAGGTGTGGTGGCGCACGCTTGTAATCCCAGTACTTGGCAGGCTGAGACAGGAGGATCCGGGTTCGCGGCCAGCCTCAGCTACTTAGTGAGTACTTCCGCAACTTAGTGAGACCCTGTTTCCGAATAAAGAATAAAAAATAGGGCTGGGGGTGTAGCCCGAAGGTAGAATGCCCCTGGGTTCAATCCCCGGTACCAAAAAATCAATCAATCCATCAAATATACTTTTATTTGTGCATTGTAATTACACATCATAATGAGGTTCAGAGTGATAGGAACATACATGCACACACACTTGGTGAGCTTTCCTCTGGCCCTCCCACTCCTTCCTCCTCCCCGTACGTGTTACTGAGATTGATACCGATAATTTTGTATATGTACATAGCATTATTCCAACTGTTTCCTTCATAAAGTCTCCTTATTTTTAAACTCCTTGCCCATTATTGAAAGTGACTTATATCTGGGTGGACACATTCTACACATACAAAAATGCTAAAACCGCTTCGACAGCCCAAATTTTATATTTCATAACTGAAACAAAAAGGATTCCCTGGATACCCAAGATGCCCTCATCATCAGGGGAAGAAAGCAGTGTGCCTGAGCTATGGGTTACATTGCAATGTATTATTATTGGATAAATAGATGCTTGTATACTCAAAACATTAACAAACGGTAATACAATTTCAGCATCTCTGACCTTACCACAGCAATAATTGAAGAAACTACTGTAAAGATATTTACTATTAATTTTCAAACCATTTACAATAATAATCGCTCTTCTCTAAAATTTGTCTGTGCTCCCACTACAAAGGCCCTCTGCATATCTCTGATTGTCTAGATTATTATTTCTTTGTTCCAATTTTTCAAAAACTTTCAAGGAGTAATTATACAGTCTTAAAAAAATTGGCAGCGGAAAGCAGTCAATTCTTTTAATGTGCATTTATTAATCACCTAATAAGGGGCATCCCTCCCCCCCAGATATCAGAGACAAACTAACAAGTGCAGCAGTATGGTCCTGGTCATTGTGTAACCTTAACTGGTAATGGCAGGAAGGGCCTGGACTCTAGACTCAGGTAAATGAGAGAGCACATGCCCAAATCATTTTACTAGTTTGCTAATAAGATTTCTGTATGTGTGTGAAACTTGGAGTTGAACCCAGGAGTATCTGCCTCTCAGGTATACTCCCAGCCCTATCTGATTATTTTTTATTTTTGAGACAGGGTCTTGTTCAGTTACTGCGCATTGGCCTCAAACTTGCAATCGTGATGATGCATAGTTAGAGCTTGTTAGCCAGAGTAACTTATTAGCTAGAGTGACTCCATATTTGTTACTCAGAATGACCTCAAACCTGGCCCTAAAACAGGGAAGTTGGCCTTGAAAAAATTAAGCCAGGACATTGGCAGGATAGTTAACGGATTGTCATCACAACATATTGTAACTTATTGTGTTATTGTTTTCTTGCTAACCGCCTATTCTTGCTTCTGTACTTTCATTATGCTTGGCTTGCTTGGTGTATCTGAATTCTATGGGGAGCATAGGAGCTTCCCACCTCCTGCTAGGGAAACCTGCCATGGGAACCTCAGTTTCACCCTGAGCTTATATTGTATCTTACCCTATATAAGAAAACGCTGGAGGGCAGTCAGGTATTGCACTTGGCTCTCATGCCTGTGTAGTCTTACTGGCTAGTAATAAAGACTCTCATGTAACACTTTTGGTGGTCTGATTGGTCTTGACTGGGACGCTACCTCGCAACACAATCTTCCTGTTTTAACTCCCAAGTACTGGATTACAGGCAGTAACTCGCGGAGCAAGCAATAAGATTGAAAAGAAAATCCAAATAATGAACTGATGCAAAACACTCTATACTTAAATCTATTAGAAAGCATTCCCCAATTTCCAAAAAGAGTAAAAGATTTTTAAGCATATTTATTTGTTTTCTTTGTAGACTAATTCATTAAAAATCTTAAACTCTTTTTTTAATAAAAGAAGCTTTATATCTCTTATTTAGGTAACCCTATTAAAATTATGTTAACTATGCAATTTAAAGGGTCACATTTAAAAGAAAAATCATATGATTTTAGTGAAAGGAAAATAAAGATATTGGCTTTTTTATATAAATAAAGCAATTAAAGTATGTACTCCTGATTTAGAATATGTCAAAACTTTGAGAGTTGATTTTTACTTTTAAAGTTGTAAACATCATTCAGCAGTGAAAAGGATTATGTAAATGATTATGTAGCTAATCACTGCAATATTATACAGACATTAAAGGAGATTGGGAAAAATTTTAACATGGGAAATTCCTTTGTATAAGATAAGTTAAAGACAGATTTAACTTTACATATAATATATTTATGGCTATATAAAACACAAAGTAGATGTAGTAAAATTATTATTAGCCGTTCTTGATTCTGAATGGTGAGATTAAAATTACCTTTTTCTCCTTTAGTTTTTCTGTATTTTCAAAATTTTCTGTGATGCCTTTTATTACATTTACTGTGGAAAAATAACTCAATGTGTCTCAAAGAAATGAGCCCAATCAAGTGTTTTTATCCTTCAGAATGAACAAGTCAGGCATGTCAGAACTTCAGAACTATGTCATGCTACAGAGGCGGTCACAGTGGCTGAGCCCTTGTGACACACATCATTTTGCTAAATACATGCATAGGTTTGAAAGTAAACATTTTCTTCCTGATCCACATTTTTACCTTGACCATAAAGTAAGAATGTCTGGCAACAATTTAGCAAGGGAAGATGCCAGAGAAGAAATTTTCTTTCAAGGCTGTGAGATTCATGTGCTTACACAAGAAGGGTTTTCTGTACACAGGAGAAGGTGAAGACTATGTCACCAGACAGCGTCAACAATTAATTTTCTTCTAGGGTACAAGGACAACAAATGGAATAGAAGATATGTTAACTGTGATATAGACACTGGCAGAGAAAGAGAACCTCAGATAAATTCTTGGGACTGGGTATGACATCATCAAACAGCTACAGATTTTTGCAAGAAAACCGCAACAGCTCAAATGGCACTCTTCGATGCAGGAGGCAATATGCATAAGTGAATTTTCTTCCCAATATGGTTAAAGTGTCAGGCTTAAATTCTGGAATGCAAGTTTTGCTCCTTTGAGTTCCCTTGAGGAAAAAAAACACAAAACTCAGCAATCATGCATAAGCTTTAGGCAATGAACTGCCTGGGAATCCATGCTATTTTATCAATTTTTTCCTGTATTTTCTTCACCTAACCTTCATCCATCAGAACCACTAGGACACCAGGAAGGCAGTTAGCCTGGCACAGTAATGTGGATCTAGACAGCACCTATGGACTACACTCAAGGACAGCAGTATTGCTGGGGGTGATAACTAGCAATTCGATATTTGTTGGTGTGGGTGTCTTGGTCAACATCCTCACTACGATAATCCAAAATGACTGACCACACAACTTAGAGGAGGGAAGATTCATTTGCTCACAGTTTTATGGAGATTTCAGAGTTTAGTCTATGTCAGGCTGGGTCTATAGAGCTCAGGGCATGGCAGCAGGAAGCAGAGAGAGGGAGAGATCAAGGGCTCTGATCTTCCATCATGAGGCCAGAAGCAACAGAGAGCCAACAATCAAGGGGATTCAAAGACACAAGCATAATCTCTATGGCCACACCCCCAGGGACCCACCTTCTCCAGCCACATCTTACCAGCCTACGGTTACCACCCAGTAAGCCCATTACAGTAGATTTACACACAGATGAGATTACAACCCTCATGACTTAATTATATCAGCTCTGAAAATTAATACATGAGCTCTTCAGGGGAAATTCTGTATCTAACCATAACATGTGAAGTTTAATTTTCTCGATGTGGAGACTAATTTACTTCTATAGATTCACAATCAAAAAGTGGCGCACCTAAGAGAACTCAACATTGGCAAGCTCTATTAAGCAATGTATCTGAGCATAATTTGAGAAAAAATAAAACTGGAAAAAGGTATTTTCTTGGGATGCAAATGGTTTCTGCAGTTGATTTATTTAGCACATTGTTTTGACAGAAGCTGATATGTTACCATTTGTAACAAAGCACCAACTGTTTGTATCAAGACTATCCTGAGACGAGTTCATCTTCTCCAGTTCATCCTCTCATATGTATGCCACCCCCAGTGAAATGGGCCATACCCCTTGTCATTCAAAATTTAGTGTCAACCAATTAATTAAGAATCAAAAGTTCAGGTGCCAACTTGAACAACTCCCAATGACCAAAGCTGCAATAACATGAGCAATGACCTAAATGACACTCCTGGACTATAAACCAGAGTATAAAATAAATATCAGAATATATACTGATATTAAAAACAATTGAGAAACCAGGTGTGGTAACACACACCTTTAATCCCAGTACTTGGGAGGCTGAGACAGGAGGACCGCAGGTTGGAAGCCATTCTCAGCAACTCAGTGAGGCTCTCAGCAACTTAGTGGGACCCTGTTTCCAAATAAAACATAAAATAGGGCTGCAGGGTGTAGCTCAAAAGTAGAATGCCCCTGGGTTCCATCCCCAGCACCAATAAATAAATAAATAAGTAAAAAAACAAATAAATAAATGATAAAGAAGATACAAAGCCCTCATATAAAAGTGCTGTAAATTTAAGTAGATACTCTCTGCTTGAGGAGAGATAAGGCACAACTCCCTAGCCATTAAGTATAAACTATGTTCGATAGCTTGCTTTCAAAGAGTATAGTATAAAAAGAGAAAAACAAGTAGCTCCATCATGGACATACCTGAAAACTATTACCTCAGCCACACAATCAGTCCAGCATCAACAGTTATGTCGTGTGGGTAGCATGAATCCTCGGTATGATGTGTTAAGAGTGGTCTGTCACCTTCGCAGTCTTCCTTGCATGAAAATATAACCCATGCCAAACCATGAGAAAAGCATCAGACACACACAAAATAAGGGGCATTCTACAAAAGACCTGACCTATACTCCTCCATACTGTTGAGATCATCAAAACCAAGGAGAGTCTGAGAAAGTCACAACCCAGGGACACCAAAGACAATAGTAAGACTAAATGAAATGTGGGGTCCTGGATGGGATCCTGAGACAGAGTAAGAACATTAGGAGAAAAATTAATAACATTCACATGAAGTATGTAGTTTCATGATTATGATGCATTCTTATTGATCCATTAGTTGTGACAAATGAACCATACTAATGTGAGGTGTCAACAATAGAGGGAACTGGATGGAGGGAATGTGGAAACTCAACTAACTGTTCAACTTTTCTCAGCCATTTTCTCTAATTCAACTTTCCCTATTAACCCCTCAACTCTGTAAGAGAAAATCCAGTCCACCTCAGCCAAATCCTGTGACAATGATTGGTTCCAATAAAGATGGACACTACATAGAGACATCTCCATATAATTAAGAATTTATAAACTTTCTTTGATATTTAGTGTCTAAACCCTATGGCAACTATCATCACCACTAATATAACATCAAAGTATCCCAAAGAGTATGCATTGGCTGACAACTAAATCCATTTCCATTGAGTAGAAAACTTTTTTTCTACAAATAAGGTCAGAAAGTTTTTTTTCTCCCCATTTTATCCCTGTCCTTGTCAAAGAGTCAAGCCTCTAATAGCTCCGATAATCTGGATGTTGTAAGATAATTGGAAAACGATGACAACATGATAGTAGGTATATTCCTATATCTGAGAATAATTTGGCAGGCATCTTAGAACACAATAAACTATACTGTAAGATGAACCCATTTGATGAACTAATAATTTGAATGAATTTACTGGGTGGTAACTGCAGGCGAGTAGGGCGTGGCTGGAGGAGGTAGATCAGTGGGGGCGTGACTGTGGGGACTATATCTGTGCCTGGCCCCTCCCTCTCACTCTCTCTGCTTCCTGGCTGCCATGAGCTGAGCAGCTCCCCCCCCATGCCCTGCCACCAGGATGTTTCTGCCTTGGAGAGGGCTAACTATGGACAGAACCTCTGAAACCTTGAGCCAAATAAACCTTTCCTCCTCTAAGTTGTTTTTGTCAGGTATTTTGATCACAGTCACAAAAATGCTGATTAATACAAGTGGTGTAAGTAAACTAAAATATGCTTGATTTTGCCAATGGTTCCTCCTCCACAGAATTTGTTTTAAACTAGTTAGACAGGGTCTTAGAAGCCTCACACACTTTTAACACAGACATGCTCCCACAGTGATATAACTAGCACTAAACATTGAAAATCTCCATAGAAATCTTGTTCTGAAACTGCATCTACCAACCATTTTTAGCTAAACTAAAACAAAAATAAAAATTTGATCCATAAATACTTTGCGGTGATAAAACTGAAATATGACTAGTTAGGGGGATAACAGGCAGTAATTTTAGTTAATAAAAAAGCAGAACTCCTAGTCATTTGATAAGAAACTTTAATTCTTTAAGTTTTAACCATATTTATACAAAACACAATGGGTGATAAATTTGGCTATATCTTTCAAAATCATTTTCACTTAGGAAATGTGATAGTTAATCTAGGTTGTCAACTTGACCTGATCATGACCCACCCAAGATTATGTGATTTTGGGTGTGTAACAGCAGATTAAAGAGAAAGCCCTGCCCTGAATGTAGGCAGCAGGATTCTGATAGGTGCAGGACTTAGATAAAGAGGGAGAAGCCGCGTAGAGTGCGTGCGACTCTTTCCGAGGAAAACGCATCTGCTCTCGCCTGAGATCGTCGGCCGCCGGCTTCGGCTTTCTCTGAAGAGCTTCTTGATCTTCTCGGCCTCCAGTTCTTGGAACTGAAACTTCACAATCGTTTCTCTGAAGAGCTTCCTGATCTTCACGTCCTGGACTGGGACTGAATTAGTGGTTGCTCCTATCCTAAGACTCCAGCTCTTAGACCGTTCAACCAGCTACTGGTTCCTCTGACTCTCCACGTGCAGTCAGAACCTGGGACTACATTGCTTCAAACTGTAAGCCCATCTGATAAATCCCTTTTTAAAATATACTCATTCTGTGTATTCTGTTAATCTAGAGAACCCTGTCCAATACAGGAAATAAATGTCAAAATATTACCCAAATGTCACATAAAGTTTGTTCTCAAAAAAACATATCCTTCTGAAAAGAGGAATCTACAAATACTGAATTTTTATAGAGTCTATTCCATTATAAAGAATTTTCTCAATTGCTGCATTGTGGAGGAAGAAAAACACTGAATAAGGAAGACACATCAATGCAGGTCATTTCATTGAAGAGAGTTGTAATTTGAAAGGACTATACAAATTTTTAGGGAGCTTATAGTTCTTAGGCAATTTTTTCTTGATTGAGTCAATCAAAGAGAAGGTAAAAAATAACAGATTTAGTAACTACTTGTGAGGATCTGATTATACAATTGCAACTCAGGTTCATTTTAAACCATTTAAAGACCCATCTTAAAATAGTAAAATGTTGTGGAAATTATGAACAAGCATTCACAGGGTGAAATGGGGAAAATATCCTTCACTAAGGTTATGAAATCGGGATCTCCACATATGCAATAAAATTTCCAGGGGCAACACCCGTAAGTGGATTTTAAAAGCACTCAACCTAATTGGAAACAACTTAGAAAAATCAAAAAAAAATGTTAAGTGATCCAAAAGGGGGCGCTAGTGATCACATTGTGTTCATGGTGCCTATGCAGGGTTTCAGGAAAACTGCTTCATGAAATTAAGACCAGAAATGAAGCATTATAAGCAAATATTTTAAGAGCTCATCTCTATGTTCTTTTTGGTGAAAAAAAATGAGGAATTAACTTGTATTTAGCATTCCTCTCTATGAAGATTTATATACTATCAGTTATGCCTGTATATGCATATTTATATTTGTGTTTATCCCAATTATGCTGCAAGAAATCAAATGAACCACACTCGTAGTGAGTTTTCCTTGATGCGCAAGACCAATTGAGAGAAAAATCATGTTTTGTTGTCACGGTAAAATATTAAATACATATTATATAATACATAAATTACATTTATAGCATTTCACTTTTGCGGAAATTATGCTAAATCACGATAGTCTTCTATATTTTACTCTTAAAATAATAAATAGTCCATAGTGCTACGGAGTACTAGCACGGAGACACTTTTGCATTGATCGCATTCCCCACTAGAGTGCAGTATGAATTTAAAATTAAAACGACAGTATCAGGAAATTCCCATAACACAAAGAATAAAAAATACTGCAATTTTGTAAATAACAAATACACACGTATTCCAGCACAATATTCATCTTTAGTGGTGCACGTGTGTGTGTGTGTGTGTGTGTGTGTGTGTGTGTGTGGTGAGTGGGTGATGACTAATGAATTCCAAATAAACTCACCAACATGTAGGTACAAAAAATCAGATATTAAGGAGAAATTAGGGGGAAGTCACAGAACAGCAATCTAAATAATTTGTCATGCGATATTATAAGTTCTTTTCCAGAATGCAGCAATTGCTTTATAAAGTCTCCTAACTAAATATCTATCACTTGGTAACTTTAAAAATGAGGACATTTTAATTAGAAATCGGTTACTTTTATGATGGGAAATGATATTATAGAGGATTATATAAGACAAATTAAGGTTAATGGACTGTATTTCAATTACAGTTTTATCACATCATAGCGTAAATGCACCTGCCTCAGCACAGCTATGGTCTTCACAAGGTGAAGCGACTCTTACTGAAAATTCAAGGATTCTCCTACAGAAAGTTAACCCAGAGTAGCAGCATGAGATACAGAATGGAAATTTAAGAATATTATTTTCTCTCTTTATTTTTGATACTGGGGATTGAACCCAAAGGACATTCTACTACTGAGCAATATCCCTACCCCTATTTTATTTTTTATTTGAAAACAGGGTCTCACTAAGTTGCTGAGGCTGTCCTTGAACCTGTGGATTCCCTTATCTCAGCCTCCCAAGTGCAGGGAGTATAGGCAGGCACCATACCCAGCTTATTTTCCCACTTTTAAATAGTCACTTTAAGAATTGTAAACTGCAAATCATGATTTCTATTGTGATCCTCAGATGAAGAAAGCTCTACCTTACTCTTCAAATGATGTACCATGAAATCACTGGAATATCTTTGAGGCCAGATAGGAGTTTATAGTTTAATCTCAAAAATAAAAACAAAGATAATTCTGTTTTTTTCTTAAAAGGCAAACTCTTCAGCTATAATCCATACTCCATGAGAGGTTAAAATATATCTTAAATTTTACCATAATTAATATTGTCCCTTAAAGTTTTAATGCTCTATAAAAATATTATTGTTCAATTTGTTTACAATGTGCAAATTTTTCCCTTTACTCTGACCCATTTTGCTTATTTGTGTGTGTGTGTGTGTGTGTGTGTGTGTGTGTGTGTGTGTTTGGTACTGGGGATTGAGCCCAGAGGGATTCTACCTTCCAGCTACACCCCCAGCCTGATTTTATTTCTTATTTGGAAACAGGGTCTCACTAGGTTGATGAGAGCCTCATTACTTGCTGAGGCTGTCCTCAAACCTGTGATCCTCCTGTCTCAG